>CAXDID010001038.1:0-137833 GCA_963988835.1 Hexamita inflata
TGCCAAATATAAATATGAAAGAGTCGAGAAAAGTAAATATAAGATCACTCAGAATCCTCCACGAAGGCGGAGAACGAGGTGGATGGTCGCTTCTTTCTAGATGTTGTAGTCGGCGAGAGTGCGAGTGTCGTCGAGCTGCTTTCCGGCGAAAATGAGACGTTGCTGGTCTGGTGGGATGGCTTCTTTGTCCTGGATCTTACCCTTCAGGTTCTGAATGGTGTCGGTTGGCTCCACGTCGAGCGTGATGTTCTTTCCAGTTAGGGTTCTTACGAAGATCTGCATTACTGGGGAGTGGTTAGGGAGCCGAATGGTTTCACGCAACGACTTTTGTAAAGAAACAGAATTATGGTGCACACGCGAATTCCAAGCTATTCGCCAATTTTCCACCCCATTATGTTAGGAAAAGTCCTAATCTGAGAGATGATCGCTAAATATTTCTAAATATGGCTCTTTACAGGCACTCGAAATGCAGATATAAAAGACGCCAAAAACGCGTTTTACGGATTCAAAAGTGCTGGCGGGCTGCTCCTTGACCGGAAGGCGCCCACGGCTGGCTGTCTCAGTGAGTTAGTGGTGACTATATCTATTTGTTTTAACATAGTAACTTGGGCGGTAATCTTGGAGCGCGCTTTGGATTCGCGCCAAATATAAATATGAAAGAGTCGAGAAAAGTAAATATAAGATCACTCAGAATCCTCCACGAAGGCGGAGAACGAGGTGGATGGTCGCTTCTTTCTAGATGTTGTAGTCGGCGAGAGTGCGAGTGTCGTCGAGCTGCTTTCCGGCGAAAATGAGACGTTGCTGGTCTGGTGGGATGGCTTCTTTGTCCTGGATCTTACCCTTCAGGTTCTGAATGGTGTCGGTTGGCTCCACGTCGAGCGTGATGTTCTTTCCAGTTAGGGTTCTTACGAAGATCTGCATTACTGGGGAGTGGTTAGGGAGCCGAATGGTTTCACGCAACGACTTTTGTAAAGAAACAGAATTATGGTGCACACGCGAATTCCAAGCTATTCGCCAATTTTCCACCCCATTATGTTAGGAAAAGTCCTAATCTGAGAGATGATCGCTAAATATTTCTAAATATCGCTTTTACAGGCACTCGAAATGCAGATATAAAAGACGCCAAAAACGCGTTTTACGGATTCAAAAGTGCTGGCGGGCTGCTCCTTTACCGGAAGGCGCCCACGGCTGGCTGTCTCGGTGAGTTAGTGGTGACTGTATCTATTTGTTTTAACATAGTAACTTGGGCGGTAATCTTGGAGCGCGCTTTGGATTCGCGCCAAGTATAAATATGAAAGAGTCGAGAAAAGTAAATATAAGATCACTCAGAATCCTCCACGAAGGCGGAGAACGAGGTGGATGGTCGCTTCTTTCTAGATGTTGTAGTCGGCGAGAGTGCGAGTGTCGTCGAGCTGCTTTCCGGCGAAAATGAGACGTTGCTGGTCTGGTGGGATGGCTTCTTTGTCCTGGATCTTACCCTTCAGGTTCTGAATGGTGTCGGTTGGCTCCACGTCGAGCGTGATGTTCTTTCCAGTTAGGGTTCTTACGAAGATCTGCATTACTGGGGAGTGGTTAGGGAGCCGAATGGTTTCACGCAACGACTTTTGTAAAGAAACAGAATTATGGTGCACACGCGAATTCCAAGCTATTCGCCAATTTTCCACCCCATTATGTTAGGAAAAGTCCTAATCTGAGAGATGATCGCTAAATATTTCTAAATATCGCTTTTACAGGCACTCGAAATGCAGATATAAAAGACGCCAAAAACGCGTTTTACGGATTCAAAAGTGCTGGCGGGCTGCTCCTTTACCGGAAGGCGCCCACGGCTGGCTGTCTCAGTGAGTTAGTGGTGACTATATCTATTTGTTTTAACATAGTAACTTGGGCGGTAATCTTGGAGCGCGCTTTGGATTCGTGCCAAATATAAATATGAAAGAGTCGAGAAAAGTAAATATAAGATCACTCAGAATCCTCCACGAAGGCGGAGAACGAGGTGGATGGTCGCTTCTTTCTAGATGTTGTAGTCGGCGAGAGTGCGAGTGTCGTCGAGCTGCTTTCCGGCGAAAATGAGACGTTGCTGGTCTGGTGGGATGGCTTCTTTGTCCTGGATCTTACCCTTCAGGTTCTGAATGGTGTCGGTTGGCTCCACGTCGAGCGTGATGTTCTTTCCAGTTAGGGTTCTTACGAAGATCTGCATTACTGGGGAGTGGTTAGGGAGCCGAATGGTTTCACGCAACGACTTTTGTAAAGAAACAGAATTATGGTGCACACGCGGATTCCAAGCTATTCGCCAATTTTCCACCCCATTATGTTAGGAAAAGTCCTAATCTGAGAGATGATCGCTAAATATTTCTAAATATCGCTTTTACAGGCACTCGAAATGCAGATATAAAAGACGCCAACAACGCGTTTTACGGATTCAAAAATACGGGCGGCTGCTCCTTGACCCGGAAAGCGCCCACGGCTGGCTGTCTCAGTGAGTAAGTGGTGACTATATCTATTTGTGTTAACATAGTAACTTGGGCGGTAATCTTGGAGCGCGCTTTGGATTCGTGCCAAATATAAATATGAAAGAGTCGAGAAAAGTAAATATAAGATCACTCAGAATCCTCCACGAAGGCGGAGAACGAGGTGGATGGTCGCTTCTTTCTAGATGTTGTAGTCGGCGAGAGTGCGAGTGTCGTCGAGCTGCTTTCCGGCAAAAATGAGACGTTGCTGGTCTGGTGGGATGGCTTCTTTGTCCTGGATCTTACCCTTCAGGTTCTGAATGGTGTCGGTTGGCTCCACGTCGAGCGTGATGTTCTTTCCAGTTAGGGTTCTTACGAAGATCTGCATTACTGGGGAGTGGTTAGGGAGCCGAATGGTTTCACGCAACGACTTTTGTAAAGAAACAGAATTATGGTGCACACGCGGATTCCAAGCTATTCGCCAATTTTCCACCCCATTATGTTGGGAAAAGTCCTAATCTGAGAGATGATCGCTAAATATTTCTAAATATCGCTTTTACAGGCACTCGAAATGCGAAAGGTGAACTATAAGTATATATGAATCACTTTTTACTGTTTTTCTAATCTGTTTCCAAAATACTAGCGAGTAGATACTTATAAACTTCCCATCTTATAGTATCTCAGTCTAGCGGTAAATATTAATTAAATTTTACTAAATTAATGTATTTTAACTAATTAATGAATTTTAAGTACATTCCTGTCAGAATTTCCAATTGTCATCCATATGTGAATGGTGTCGCCATATAAATACGTTAATTATTGGTCATTAATTTAGTTTTAAGTCGTAGAAATCATATTTTTTGAACGCATTTATGATTCTTAGAGATTCTTTAATTTCGTGTTACAATTTGAACCTGATATTTCTAAAATTGTCTTTAAGTTGTTCTAAATCCTGATTTGTGCTTTCAAATCGTTCAAAAATATTTTCTTTGCACATTATTTACTTGTACAGTAATATATCTTTTATTGTTGGAACTGCTTAATTGTAAATTGTGAACTGGTTGAAGTTTAAGTGGTTTTTAGTTTGTGATTTTGTTGTAGCTTATGTTCAGTTATTGCAACTTGAGTTTATTTAGCGGTTTTATATCCATAATTTCGTTGAAAAATAGGTATAAATTTTTTAATTGCTGTAAACTACTTAACGGCTTAATATTTCTTATAGAATTACTGCTCAAATCAAGAGTAATTAGCTATTTTAAGTGTGAAAGCTGATTGATATCGCTTATGAAATTATTTTACAAACTTAATTATTACAATTAAGTGTAGTTCTATATTCCGTCAATCTAATTTAGTTGCGAGTACTTCACTGTTAAACTTTTCACGTATTTAAGTGGAACTTCAAATTTTACATTTATTGTATTATGCAGGATTAACTCTATGATATCATCACTGTCAAACTATGATAAATTTTAAATAGTAGGATCATTTCGTACTTTAGTTATACTACTGTTAAGTTTCATGCGATTCTATTTTTAGCGTGATATCTTCATATAGTGGAGTGAAGTATAAGTATAAGATAGTTTTACTTAGTGATATAAGGTCTTATTTGTTAAAATGCGTTAAAATACTAACTGCACCTATTTATTAATATACTACATAACCTAGCTTACAATGGTATAATGTTCTTACAAAGGGGCTTAGACATGAAGTTAGCAAAAATGCTACCCAGGTTATGCATGTACTAAACTAAGCGTTCATTCACTTTTTCGATCTTTTTCGCATTTACACCATTATTATAAATACATTTACCTCATTTATTATTTATTTTACCGCTTCAATGAATTACGCTCAGATATCGGAGGAACTGCTTCTCTTCCAGAATTTTGAGGAGAATTTAATTCTGCAATCTGATCACATTAGAAAGTAGCGAGAGGCCCGTGTGATCTCAGAACAATAATAACAGTTCAGGAAGGAGAACGCCGTTTCCCACACGAATTTCAACTCGGTTAAACAGTCCGTTGACAGCGTTCTGAACAAAATAATCGAGTCTTTGAACGAGCAATTACAGTACGTGAGTTTAAATTCAGAGCTGAAAACGGAGCACATCTCAAACGCATTCTCCTTCGTAAACTTCATTCAACAGAAAAATGAAGTGCAAATTGAAGAGCTGAAAATGATTCTGGGCGATAAAACGTGGACGGTGAGCAGAATTCTAGCGCTCGTCCAGTCAATAATCCTGTTCCCGCTCAGATCCTCGCCAAATGAATAAATTCAAACGCTCATAACCGGAAACAAGGACATATTCAACGTTCTACTGCAATACAAGGACATCGCAACCGCATTCACACAAAGAAGGCTCCTGAAACGCACATCAGTCCAATAAAAGAAACAAAAAGAATACCCATTCAAACCAAACATCGTCGTCGACGAAGCAAGAGTAGAAAGCAAATACATTAAACTCGAAAAAGACATGATAGAACACAACGTACTAAACGGACCCATATTCGAATGGTACGATAGAAACCAAGCATGCGAACGCCTCAAAATCGCTAAAGTCGACCGCCTTAGAGAATCACAATGCCAAGACCAAATCAGAAATAACACATTCAAACCAGAACTGTCTGTTAGAATCATCAAAGATAATGTGGTTGTTAAAGGCACTGATAAATTCCTACAAAGAATAAAAGAAGGCCAGGAAATAAGAGCACATGAAACTAGCTACCACAAACCCACTGACAGGTTACCAGACGCATTCTACCGCAAAGCTGATAGCAAAGATAATTGTGAGTTATTATGAATCCTTTTTACAATCATGATGAATCAACTAGTGTACCATTGTATTATTTTATTATATTTCATGTAATTTTTCAAATGTACATTTCATGTCCCATTATTACAAACATCATACTTTGTGTCTGTTCAGTTATTAATTCAAATACCATCCAAATACTTGTGTTTTCAAATTTGTACTCAGTTATCAATTCAAACAGAACATAAAGGAAAGCAAATTTAGATCTTGATTTAACCAGCTTTTATAAATGTCTGTCATGTATGTTGCATTTTTTTCAAAATTATCGCGCCACTCCACAGATGTAGTTTGTTGAATATTTCAAAGGTCTTCCAAGGGACCAGAAAATATTGGTGGGTATATTTATATATGCTTTGTCTGCCTTTATTATTTCAATGATAATTCCAGAGAAGTTTAGCAATGCTATTTACGTGCTTTTGAAGCCTTTGGGTGAGAAGCGTGCCAAGAAGCTCTCTTTTGAGATCCCACGTAAATCCTTCCATTTGTGCGGATCAATTGCTGCTATTTTGATGAAGAAAATTGGTAGATGGTAATTCAAGCAGCTATCCTTCGTGGGCCTAGCTATCGCTCTTTTTGTGGGAATTTTGGAATACATCAGATTCCATAATAAGAAAGTAAATTAATGGGTGCGTGAGAACTTCAGGAGTGTTATGCGCGAATCAGAACTGGACCACATAACCGGAATCGTCCCTTTTATGCTCGGAATGTCTCTTACCGCTCTATTTTTCAAGAAGGAAACAGTTGAATTCGGTTTGTACTGTTTATTCTTGGGTGATACCGCAGCAGCATTCGTTGGAATCGCATTCGGAAAGAGGATCTTTAAAACGAATACAGCTAAATCTGTTGAGGGATTCTTGGGATGCGCGGCTGTGTGCTCGTGGCTCACCGGTGTAGTTGGGCAATTTAATGTTGTTAAGGGGTGCCTGTGCTCGGGTCTTGAAGTATTGTGCGGAACTGTAATAAAGCTAGATGATAACATGGTAATCCCACTCGGGAGCGCGCTCATTTTAGCCGGGTACCAGGAAGCTGTAGATGAAGCTAAGTGGGTTTGGTCACACTTTAAGTGATGATTTAATTATTTGATGATAAGTGGTAGTCATTTAATAACACAAAATAAATATTAGGTTAAGTTTAGCTTTTCTTGAGTCACTCGACCTTGAAAATTTCTTCCGCTTCCTTTTCTTCAGCTTCTTCCTTTTCAGCTTCAATTCTGCCTCTAACTTTTCTTTTCAAATTTCGAACCTTTTCAGCTGATATCTTTAATCCTGCAAATACTAAAAGCAATTCAAGCATTTGAGCTTCTTTATATTACAACATTACACAAAGATCTACGCAAGCATCCAATGTTGTGCCAAAATCACAAATCCACTCGTTAACAAACATCGCACTTAATTGCAATACGTAAGCTGAGTCCATTCTCATTGAGCCCGTTGTCATGTCATTTTTAATATTCTGCATTCGTTAATATTATTCATTTATCATTTTAAGCTCGCCCATCATTGCATCAATCATTTTACAAGTTATATTCAATCCAAATGCTGAGTCCACCTACTATAAACAGAATGATTTCATACCAGGTGAAATAAAATATTTCCCCTTAGATTTAAATAAGTATGGTTGTAATTATTTTATTAATACCTAACTATCTGCTTCTGGTTCAACAGCTTCAAGAATTTATTACATCATTTCGTACGTAAATACATCAGGAAAAGCTCCTAAACAAGCAACAAACTTTATAAGATTCTTTGGAACATCAAATATTCCATCATTAAAATATGCTTTTTATTTTCTAAGTGAAAACTGTTTAAACTATTCTAAAAATTAATCAACTTCATTTTTATGTTCACCGACAATTTTTAATATACGAGGAAGAGAACCTGAAGTATAGCTTATTAATTTTTCACATGTATGATCGGAAAGATGAATATCCTGGTAGTAAAAGTATGATTTTAGTTAATCTACTGTTATTTATTTGGATTTAAGAGTTAAAATTTTAAGGCGAATATTATTTTATAACGGAATATTATGAGATGTTGTCATAATAAAATAGCAAGAATAAGTTGGTATCAGCTCAAGAACATATTTAGTTGCATTAAATAATGCAAAAACAACACGTTTATTTTGCTATTTGTAATCATAAACAGCATTATTAACTATATTATATAATCTATAGTATTTAGGTGTTTCGATGTTGATGAAGCTAGCTGGGAAAAGAAATGATTCATCTTCTTCCTCCTAACAAACTTTTTATTATAATGTTTTGTGTTCATGAGTGAGCACCTCCATGTCCTTTGAGGACAGATTAGTAAGATTTGAATCAAATTATTTCAATATTTCAATATAAAAGTCTTCAAATGACACTATTCTTTCAAAATCTAACTATATAACTTTGTATCTGTTATCATTCATAAAATATTTTTCAATGATTGAATTTACTAAGGTTGATCTACCACTGCCTTAATTACCAAAAATTTGAATAAGATTTATGTTCTCTTCTTCCACATCAGCACTAAGAAATTTATCAATTTTAGTTAAGTTATCAACGAAAATATTTGTTTTTTAATTAAAATCTTCAAGTTATATACAAAATTCTCTTGAGTTGCAATTTCTTTACCTTATTTCTTCACGATTTAAAGTACGAGGTCCATTCAATCCCATTGTGAATGTTTACTTAAATAGGTAACTTGTATAGTAAAGTTGTTATGTTCCTGGTTTAACATCAAAAATTACAAGATATTTTTCATCTGCCATTCTGAGAAAGCTACAACTTACAGAACGTGAATCCACTTAGGGTGAAATACCATTCATGTGGTTATCAAATCTTAAACCTATATTATCTATTTATTTGAACTCGATATCAAGACCAACTATAGTCAAACTAGAGTCTACACCTACAATAATTTTACCTCCTTTAGTATTTAAAAATGCACAGATATATGGAGTTAACATACGCCACAGCCCATCTTCAAATTTATAATATGTACATATGTGTTATGATGTTTCATTCAATTAGAGTTTCGAGCCCTATCTTAAATCTGGTCTTTCATCAATCATTGAAGTGGACAACATTTGAAATAATGAAATTGTTATTTATCAGTCTCAAACTTGTATAATTATTATTTATCATTTTACACCTTACTAAATGATATTTTGTATTGTTAGTGTTTAGGTTGTAACTGCATTTGATATATAGTCAACATAGTACACGATTGAGACATCTTTGGTTCTGGATTATTTGTCGTTAAGTATATTAGTTACTTCTCCTTTATCATCTATAAATTTGTATTTCACGTTTCCTAATAGTTCGCATGTGATATTTCCTGTAAATTCAAATACAACGTAGATTATCAAATTTTCTTTGGTAACGTAATTTGTGTCTCAAATACAATTCGATTCCTATCCTATACAGATTTACTCGGTACCGAAAATTTGTAACATATAAGTCGTACCACAGCCTCCTAACATTGCTGTAATTTAACCAGCAAATTATGCCGATATAGCCTCTGAATATAAAAAGTTAAATATTGTGTTGAAATAATTGGTATAAATTTCTGTTTCTTCTTCTTTTGAAGTTTAAACAGATTTAAACTGCAATAATAAGTACAATATTTTCACTTTTAAACGCTCAAAAGTTAATTCTGCTTCAGTTGGTGATACTGTTTGCTTTGTTTCTGTTTATAACAATCAAATTTCAAGCGTTTTGGAGTTTCTGCTTACTAGCTCTAATAATACTACAAATTTTAAGACTATATCACTAATATCATGGGCAATATGTTTTCTTTTTTCAATTTTGTGCATTATTATTGGACTGACCGTGATGACTAAGGCAAGGCCAATTGGAACGTTCTATGTGAAATAGTGAGGGTAAGGTGTAAAGATAGTAAATATTATACATAGATAAATTATACAGATAAATTCACATTTCATCTAGCACTTTATTCAATTCAATTGCATATCTTTCCATTTCATTCATGTAGAATTTCCTCTGCTTCATTAAAACCAATGCTTCTTCATCGTTCATTAACGCGTTACAAACCTTTGGCTTTGGAATTGAATCTAATAAATCGAAATCTGAATAGCAAACTTTGTCTAACTAAAGTATCATTTCCTCTGATATCTCAACCGGCTTAGGTTTCTTTTATTACGAAATTTGAGCCTTCAATTCAGTTTCGAGTACAGTTTTAGTTTTATTTTATACCGGCTTAATTTAAAATTAATCAAAATCAAGGGGTTTAACACTTGTAATTTTTTGTAAATCTAGTATGTCTTAAGCCATTAAAATAGGATTCGGATCAGGAATTTTCTCATTAAAGTGTTATTATGGTGTTCTCATTTTCATGTACATCTCTCGAAGATGAGGCGGTAAAATTTGGATAGTTTGATTCACGACATCTCGCGCGGTTTAATTGTTATTAGTTACTTTTTAAAAACGAATTTGAGAGTTTTTGATCTAAGTTTGCATTGAGGTGGAATAACATATTTAATTATTGGTTAAAGAAATAAATACTAAACTATTTCCGCACTAATAATGAGAAATAAATTGTCCGTTGTTTAGTTAATTGCCATGTAACGTCTAGGGATAGACAAATAAGATATTCCATTTGTTTAATTTTAAACATTTCATAACATGTACAAAGATTTCAATGTTGCATATTGTTATTACAAATCATATTCCTAATTTTAACTAGAACTATATGAATAACTAGATGTAGAAATAGATAATATTGTTCAAAATGGCCTTAAATAACTAGAGGCGATTTATGCAAAATAACTGTTATTATTTGTAAAACTTAACTCTAAAGAACTAAAAGAATAAATAGCTTTGCTATATGAATATTTAAAAACAGAATACAGAAAAGCAAGTAAATAATTTAATATGTTCGGAGATTATATAAAATAAACTAGGGATTAGTAAGATTTGGTAGAATAGTTAAAAAAGGAAGAGGATATAGCACAGCAAAAGAAACTTCTACTTCAAAAACAACATAAAACAAAACAATTTAGAATAGATATATCATTAAATTCCAAAATTCTAAGGCATGAACAGCTTTACAGATTAAATAATTCATCAAATTTATCATAATCAGATAAGGTTTAATTAGCTAAATATAGAAATTAGCGGATGATTGACAAAAAATAGCAAATAGAGCATTAAATTGATGAGATTATAAATTCAAATGTTCATGATTCAGTTCAAATATTTCGAGCATTTGAAATATAGTCTAATGAAATCACATATTCTAACCCCATAACTATGACTGCGTTCTCAAAGGATAAAGAATAGGCCGCAAAGCTTAGAAATTAACGGATTTAATCAGCAAAGTAGAAGAATGATCATAAGGATACTTATGAAGCCTATCAACAAAAAAATTATAAATAAACTTAAAAAGAAAACACATATCTATTTAGGAAATAACTATTAGATCAACAAAACATGTCATTAATTGAGTAAAAATCTTAAGAATTGTAGCAAAAGTAAATTAACAATTTATTAAATAAATAATAACTTGAGTAGTCTAGAAATTAAAAGATGCTTTAGATTGAAATAAATACCTTTAAAAAGTAAAACGAGGGTGAAATTCTTGCAATTTTACGGTAAAAGGCGATGCCTAACAATGAAATCAAAAGTAGGCCAGTCTCTTGTATTCAAAGATCAGCACAAAAGTAAATAGTGCAACCAAAGTGCTATGAAGATATTTTAATTGAAAACGAGCTCAAAATTCAGAAAGAGAAAGAGAAGAATTCCCAACTCAAGTTACAAATTTAAAGAATGTTTAAGTGAGTATTAAATACTAATTTTTTAATAAGTCCTTATTCAGCACCACGATAATCCTTCTATTTTTGTTAGAAGTTAGATTTTTTGTTTATTATATAAACAAACTCGATATCGAGAAATTGTAGATGCACTATTTATAATTTATTTTTGCACGAATATACTACGGGGATGTTATTAAGGAGAATAAATATATTAATACTATGTATATTATTATGTATTAGTAGGCCTCGTTTGTGGGAGCTCATAAGACGAGGCCCCCTAGGCAACGCTATTTCTATTATTCCACTTCATTTCAAAATTCATCCACCAATATAAACATTATCAAATATTAACTATTCCTATACTTATAATTATCTAATTCTATCTATAATTATCTTTATATATCCTCATCTCTCTTCCACATTTTCCACTTCACCACCCATTAACGCAGAATGCAGCTCCGCGCTCAATCCATTCTTCATCCGTTTTATCCGTTTTATTCTGCAATAATATAAAAGGTTTAACGGCTCCTCCAACTTTCAGGGGAACTGTCTCTCCTCCTCATTCTATTCATTTCAAAACTTTCATCATTCATAGTTCAAGACAATATTATATCATTCATATTATATCCCTTTCTATCATTTATATCCCTTTCTATTATTCCACTTCATTTCAAAATTCATCAAATATATTATCAATCATTAACTATTCATATTCTTATACTTATAATTATCATATACTATCTATAATTATCTTTTTATATCCTCATCTCTCTTCCACATTTTTCCACTTCACCACCCATTTACGCAAAAAGCGGCTCCGCGCTCAATCCACTCCTCATCTGTTTTATCCGTTTTATTTTACATTAAAATAAACGGTTTAACGGCTCCTCCAACTTTCAGGGGAACGGGAACGAACCCCCTTGGGATTCTGACGGAGTCGTTTTGTTCGGCTTCGTCAACGATCGCGACTGAGGCGAACAAATCGAAAGTGGATTGGAATCCGTTTTTCGTCTCAAAATTCGAGTCGCAAATTGTGTTTATTCGGGTGTCATAGGAAGCGTTTACCAGCACGAACCCCTTCAAAAGGATGTTGAACTGCTGCTGCTTGAGGGCGATGGAGCCCAGGTCCACTTCACCGTTGGGCTTTATTTTCGGGCTCCCAAGCGGTTTCTGGAGCGTGATGACAATTCTTTACTTACTCAAAGCTGTCATCGTGTCAACGGCGTTCTGCAATTTCATGTAGTAAAACAGATTCCCGAGTACCGGAGCGAAAACGGGGACCGAGAGAATGAACCCGTTCTTCGCCTTGATGAAAATCTGATTCAAAGACACGTGCTTCTGCGTGAAGCTTATGCCCGGAATATTTGCCTGTAACAGCATAATCGGAGACTCAGCACGAAGCATGTTCTCCGTCTGCGGCTTCTCCATCAACTGATTTATGAAGAAACGCAACTTAGTCGGCAACGTCTCCAAAGTCTGACTCGTCGGCAACTTGGTAAAAGTCTTGAAGTAAAACTTCGAACTAAAACACATCCTGTGATAAAACAACGAAGAACTGTACTAAATCGGAGACTCATACCCGTGCTTGCTCTAAAAATCGTGGTCGTACTTGTTAAACTCACCGGCCATCTTCAAAAAGTCCTCTGCTGTCAAAATCTTCGGTAAATACTAAATCGGAACACCCTAATCGAAAGCGAAAGTAATTGGCTTGATCTCGTCCTTATTCTACAAAAAATCCACCACAGATTAATCGAAGGACTCAATTTCAAGCGAGTCAATAGACTCCACCTTCTAATTGGATGCCTGCAGCCATAACATCAGTTATGCATACATGTCCGTTTCTTCGACAGCATTTTTCTATTACTAAAGTTTAGATTTAATCAACTAGGTGGTTTGCTATGACGATTTACCACCTCTTTCAATAAACTTTAGTAATTGCTTCGATAATGATTACTTTGTTGTTTACGTCATTGATTATTCATTGTAAGCAACTTAGTATGTTGAAAGACCATTATCATCATCTTACTCGTCTATAAATACTTGTTTCACTTTTGCAACATCAAGTTTTCTAGCAGCCATATCCATAATTTAATTTATATATCTCGATTTTACAAAAAATGAATATTGAGCCGTTGGATCTCCAAATAACACCTTCACCATCTTTTTATTTATGTTCTATTCTCTAATTAAATTAAATGAATGGAGACGGAAATCAGTTTCATATTAAATATATGCCAAATCTGCCATTCCAATAGCTCCAAAATCTGCCTTTGTTAAATCAAGCTTCTATTTTCGTAACTTATTAAAACATTTATCAAAAATTCTTCGAATTATAGGTATGATTGCTTCGTCTTGTGCATTTTATGTTGTGCCTATTAGTTTAAACGTTTATTTCAAGCATGTAACAAAATAACCTCTGGCAGATTATAAATTTGTTACTTCTTTAATATTATTTAACTACCCAAACTCTTTTTAACCCATTGTTGTAATAGTTGCCATTGTTATAGACAATGTGTGCTTAAAAGCTTCAGATATTGTTGAAGCTGCTTAAATATAACAGTAATTCATATTCACAATACTTTATAATTCTAATAATTTTTACTAAAACTACTAATATTATTCTTTAGTATACAAAGGAATATTATCCTCAGAGAAATGTGTAATATTCGATGCAGATTATAAACAGCTTGGAATTAAAATTAATATTGGCATCACAGGAGCATACCACTAAACTGTTAGTTTTTACTGTATTACTTGAATCAAATTTTATATTATTTCTTTGCCTTCTTCATCGGGATTGACTCGAATAACAACAACTTATTCTGCCATTTAATCTAATTATGGTGTTTTAGTTATAGATAATTCTGTTTTGAATTGAATTTATTATGTTACAAGATAATGCGCAAACTTAACAAGCATGTTAATTGCTATACTTGAATCATAATATATCACAGATATAACTAACGGTGTGAGACCAATATTAGTTATTTATTCTATTTATTACTATTTCTTTTTCAATTCCATTTCCTCTTTTTATTTATTGTATTATAAGATTGGTTAGAAAGCGGAAAATATTAATGAATACAATTAAAACAATTAAACTGAAATTAATTATTCATCTATTTATTCCCAAGTCAACTCTGCAATACCACAAATTTTTAAAAACAAATGGAATGGTTCGATCAATTATCGTTTTAAATCGAGCATAATTTATTTAGAGTTTTCTTCATAATTAGTATATTTTATAATGCCGGTACTACAAGTTTTTACACACGGTTGTACTTTCTCACTAACAGATGTGAAAGTATCACCTATATATTGATGCATCATCTAAACATATATTTATACAGTTTTTGATATATCAGCTGGTTTGAGTATTATGCTTAAAACCATAGCAGCAAACAGTGATTTTTATGTTAATAATTCTAATGATGGTGGTAGCATTGGAATTATTACTTCATCGAAAGTGTTATCTAATTGTTTATAAACATTTTAAGCTGCATCATATATTTCGCTTTTTTCTGTTACTGAGTTAATCCAATAGCGAATAAATGCTACCAAAACATTATTTGTTTGTGATAAAGCAATCATACAAGAATGATGTTAAATTAACCATGTTAAAGCTTCGTTTATTAACATGTTCTACTAACCTATAAAACAGGAATTAATCCACATGTAGCTGATATTAGATGCCAACTTACATATTTCTGGCATAATTTATGAGACTTCTTTTACTTTACTGACATCATGTATTTCTTATTTATCTACATTAAAAGGAGAGTCTATCAAAGTGCCTTTAACTATTTAACAAACCGCTAGTTACTTAACGAAATCTGAAAAATTGCATTGAAGAACTGAATGGAACAAATTAATTTCTTATGTGTTTACATCTAAACTTTTATTATAACTGAAGTGTATTATTTCTAAAAGTGACATAAAAGAGATGTGAAGATAATTAAAAAATGGTTCTCTTAGTTATATTGGCAGTAAAGGAATTGCTCTACTACACATATAAGTTATATATGATCTAGCGATAAACGAAACAAATTTATTATATTCTGAATAAATATAATATGACATGTGGAAACAATGTTTAAAGCTTAATTATCCTTTTGCTCTGAGCGACGGGTCTGCGTCTTTATTGTATTCGCCATAAAGGTATTTTATCAATACACCAACTTCAGATTTAATAAAAACTTTAAGTTTTGATATTTGATCTGGACTTACAACTACGGCAAGTGGTAGGTGTTATTCAGAAAATATGTTAAATGTTTAATTTACTTTTGCTATCTGCATGGCGCACTATCTACAAGCATAAGCTGCTTAATTTCTAATAAATCTTTCTTATTGACATGCAATAGCTATTTACGATCCTACCATTTTTATAGGTTCATATGCATAAGACATACATTTTGTAGCATATGATGCATATCCTAAACGTAAAAATAGTTTGAACATGTCTGTAAGTTCTTCTTTTAATTTTTCATTATTATCTTTTAACATTGATAATTTAGATAAAGAATCAACAATATTTTTCTTTTCTGTATATTTATTGACTAATTGACTACAATAGTTGTAATCCAATTCATTTTCTTTAAGAGTTTTGTCAATTGATTACAATCTTCTTTTTACAAATTAAAATATACTTTAAGAGCACACTGATGACATTGTATTTAACCCCATATTTGATAAGCGTATACGCTCCACAGTTGCTCTTTTACTATATATATCTCCATAGCAACCTTGTAGTATTTATTCCTACATTATTTATATATTTTCTTAAGTTTTATCTTTATCTTTATTAAAATCGGAAACTCCATAACTCGTGCAAATCGCATAATCATCCATAATTTCTTACGTTAGCAATCCGCATTATTTCATGGCAATAATAACGTTAACTTACGGAGCAACAGCTACAATAATTGTATAATTGTGAAGCGCATTATTTACAATTGTTGTTACATTTCTAATTTATATGATTTGTCTTTTTTAAATTAACCTAGTCTACCGTAACCTCAAAAATTTAGTCATAGTTGAAATATTTGTATTATTTGCTCCTGATGAACCGAAATTAGTAAATACAATTGTGCAATCTTCTGCACTTAACGCTTTTGCGACTTTAGCATCAAATTCATGAGGTGGAATCATTAAATCAATTTGAACAAAACGCTTCATCATATCTTCAATAAATTATTTTGCGCTAGATTCTTTATCTTCAGGTTCTTCAACAACCTTTGAACCAATACTATAAAAGTATCTTGGTTATATTTTTCCTTACTTTATCGATTCAATAAGAATAGCTGCTGCCGTAGCCAGATAATTTGATATAAAGAAGCCAGTTTTACCTATTTAACAAAAACTACACAATGCCATTAACTATCTGTAACTAACATCATTAGGTTCCCATTTTATTTTTAACATCTTAGCTGTTATAAATAATGGCCAATCATAACCAGTCGTGTCACAAAAATGACTGAGGAACAAAAATTATGATTATTATAAAGCATTTTGTGCTAATATATTTGATTAATATTGTATTTCTTTATCATCTTCTTGGAGTAGTTTAGGTTATCTTAAAATTAGTTTAAATCCATTTTAATTCATTATAGCTGTTACAAGTAAGTTGAAACTGGACATTTAATCGTTTCCCTATGCGTATTCATCTATCATCTTCAAATACCACTCTTCCATTTCGTTTGTAAATGAATTTGCGATAAGAGAATATGCATGATCTTCTGATATCAAATCATTAATTCCAAAGTAGAGTTAAGCGGCAATACAAATTGCGTCAAAATGTGCCATTTCAGTTGTACATTTGAAACATTAAAAATTATCTTTCAACTAATCTATCACAGAAAATATATAATCTCTTAAAATTGTAGCTTCATTTTGATTTGATAGTTTAGGATCTGAACCAACTAGTAATATGTATTAATCTAAGCTAAATTGCATAATATTTATTGGTTACTGTTTTGCTTATTAATTCGATAATCCAAAATATAACCTATAGGCTAAAAATATGTTATTCATGGTCTTAAAGAAGTCAGAACAACGATTAATTAACGCATTACATATATCAGAAGCTGTTTTACTAAATTATGATAAACTTACACATGGTCCTTTCGCTTATGAAACCATAAAATCGTAAATTTATATTACTGCTAACGAAAATTGTTATTATTAAATATTATAATCTAAATTAATTTTCTTTGGAAGATTAAATTATTAGGGAGTAACACATCCAGATATTCTATAAAGTTAGTCCATTGAACTTTTATTCATGTTTACTAAATTGTATTTAGCTTCATCCATCCGTTTTTGTAATCTTAAAATAAGTGGATCAACTATTTTTAATGGCATAACGGGCATTTTAATATTATATGCTTATATTTTATGTTTGGCTTCTCTAAATTCATCTTTAGGAATTATATCCTTATAATTAATTATTGATTAAATAAATTCTAAAATAGGATTTTTTATACTTCCAACTGCTTAAAGTTTTTAAAAATCAAAAACGTATTCATTTTAATGATTTGATAATTTATTATTAACACTCTAAATTTAAGAACCGCTGGGGTCATCCGAAATCATCAATAAAGTATATCTTTCCGCCAATATAGTTGATAACTATCTTGAACTTAATACTTAATTACTCGACGAGTCTAAAATAAATTACAATTCTTCCAAAGAGAATAATGATACCAAAGAATTAAACGGATTTAATGTATTACTAATGATAGTCAAAACAGATGCTCCAGTTGGTGATTATAAATCTAATAATGATTTTGGTATAACAACAATTATTGATTTCTTTGAACCAGCATACTTTTGTTATAAAGTTTACTAGGTTGTATGTACTTATGTTTCTTCAGTTGCTATTTTCATTCGAATTTTCACGTCATCAGAACCACAGTGTTCTAATGGAATTTGTAATAATTTTTGTCCACCTTCAATACAATTAGAAGGACTGGATACTTACAATTATGAATTTAGAGGCAAACCGAGTAATTTATTTAAACTTGTTTCTTAACCTACAACTGGCATTTCCAACCAAACATCAGGTTACACTCCACAACACATCCCAATTGTGATTCTTAGAAGTGTTAAAATCATAATCAGCATCACATGTGTAGATGTATGATTATTTTGCTATAATTTTTTGTTAAACATTTAGAGTTTTTAAATTAGTGTCATATTATCTTGTACTTTACTGTCTTAATCAAGTTATTATAGCAAATCTTATATGTCAAATACTATATTGTCCCCTATTGTATGGTCATTTCGTAGACTTTTATAATCAGAAAATGCCGAAATATTTTTAATAACTTGCTGATATGATCCTGATGTTGCGTTTAATAAATTTAGATAATATCGTGGCGGTTTTTGCGCTAATACATAATTAATCGTAACCAGTGGTTCTATGCCAATATACTACTGCTATTCTTGTTTTTAATTTTAATTAATAAAATTTTAACGGGAAGTTTCAAAGCAGTCAATACTTTATAAGCCGGTCAAACATTTTTTCATTATAGTATTTTATTTAATTTCTGATAAACAGTGTGATCTAATTTTTGCTTCTTCTTACTATACAGCCACACGTAAAAACATTTCAAAACTTCTTGACAAAGCTAATGGATCGTATTCTTCTTTGAACTATTTTGATACTTCAATTATATGGCCAAACCAAAACGGGTTAATTGTATAGTTTTTAATTATATGCTAATATTTCAATTCTAAATCAGTATTGTTAGTTATGCTTTTGCTTAAATTTTATACAAGAAGTTGTTGAGTTTGAACTAAATGCTGTATGAGTTATGTATTTAAATCTAATTGTGGTTTATTTGTTTTTAAAGATTAATTAATAATTTAGGATTGCCAAGTTGAATACAAACTGAACATACCTGTTAACATGATATTTGCATCTGACCATGGTGTAGATGTTGAATCGGTTGCTTCTGCCAAATATCCTAATATGGTAAGAGAGGCTAGACGATCAATAACACCTGTTAATATTTAAGAAGTTACACAACCGATAGATCGTAATGCAAAGAATAACGCGTGTATATTTGATTACATTATTTGTAAATCTGCCGATTTTTCTAATAATACTGTTGTTGGAGGTTCATTTGTTTCTATTCTTCTATTTGAATATTCATTTAACTTATTAATTTCATCACTGGCTTGTTTAACTGCCATTTAGTCCATCAAATATATATTATTCTAAAACATTTTTTATATTACTGTAAAATTATCTGCTATTTAGTGTGGTATTGAATTTTTAATCAAAAAATATCCTTAAATAAATGAATTGTTCCAACCTTCTGATTGTTCTGGATAAAGTTATTTGAAGTAGTTATTTAAAAATTATTCTGAAATATCTGGAATGTCTATAACAATTGGGCAATACTGTATTATCGTTGATTATGGTAAACATTCTACAACTAGTGAGCAATCTGACAATGTTATGAGTCCAGTCACTGAATGACAACTGTTATCTAACTATATATCAACTCCATTGAGTTCCATTGTGCTAATATTTATCATATGATCACGAACTAATAATGCAAGTTAATCATGAATCATTGTATCTTAATTATCAGATAAATGTATTTAAAATGATGGAAATGCCATAGATTTATTATAATCCAATATATAATAATCTTAAGTAAAACTATCTGGAATTTTATTGTTATAATATCTACTTTTTTGTGTATTTTTATAATTTTTTAATTAAAATTATCTTGTGATGGCATTTATAGTAGACATTACACTGAATGGTGTTTGAGTTGAATTTAGAATTAAATTATTAAAATCAACTATTTCTTTACACATTAATCTTGCTACATCAATAAGTGTTGATTTTCCTTAAGCTCTTTAACCAACAACAGCAACAGATACAGCTGATTACATTGCGGCTGATATTAAAAATGAAGTGGCAACCCGAATTTAATCAAAGTATATTGGTATGTCCGATATATTTTAGATTGAACTATGTTCTTGTATATCATTTTCTTACATTTTAATTGATTTTTGAACTTACTTAGCATCTGATAATTCAGAAATATTCTTGAATATACCTTGCGATAACTTATATTCTTAAAAAGAAAATATTTAATTTGCATAGTTAATATAATTTATACAATCATTTGTTTAGACAGGTAATTGCTTAATAACTAATTATGTGATACTTTTAAATACTTTTGTAATATCAGCAGAATTTAATCCATGGTTCAATTACTTTAGTTTTAAATAAGAAGTTGTTGTCATAATGTCCATCAATTATTCTATATTCATACTTGAAATAATTTTAAGTTCTTAAGCCATCAATATAGAAGCAGGCACCATTAGAGCTAATTCATTGACTTCTATTTTACCTAAATCGTCGATATTTTATGTTAAGAATTATTCATAAAGCTTTTTTGATGTATCATGTTTTTAATTCAAAACTTGAGAATAACAACTACATGCATTCCATAAAGATACTAAAAACGGAGATAAAAATTAAGAAAATGCTTCAGAATGTGTTTTAGGTTCAATTAATGTTTTATATACAAAGTCGTAATTTAAATTGTACATTATTGATCCACAAATACCCTAGCCTACATCAGTATATTATTGTTCTGCATTCATTATTGAAGATTCGGCTAAAATTTCTGGTAATTTCTATGTTTTATAAAATATCTATTTGGTATCCAAATCAAATTTGTTTATATCTTTATTATAAAAACCTCCTATGTCAATAAATGGTTATATCTCTTCTGTGACATATGTTTTATTGATAGTCAGAGTATCTGCATAATACATCCTAGCTGTTTCATCGGTTTCTTCTTTTGTTTGTTTTTATTTAGCGATTTAAGGAGCTTTCATCTGTTCAATAATAAAATATATCATTACTTTGAGTCTAGTCATAGCGTCCCCTCCTAATGAAGGTTAACGTAATTTAGCATATAAACCAATTCTTTGTTGAGGATATTTCATATAACTTTAAAATTCTGAAATTTATTTGGCTATTTCAGAAGTTAACTGAGGTATTTATGGTGATGTTACACTAAATCGTTCCAAAAAACTTAACATTAGACTTCTGATAAGTATAGTTTCTTCTACAGATTTTCCTACATTAAACATCTTACATATTCCTACGTAGAAGTAGTTAATAAACCCGGTTAATAAATAGCGCACTCCAAATAATCTACTTTCTGCTAATTTAACTTATTAATCAAATTCTTTGTCAAAAAACATTTATAATGTAATTTTTTATTATATAAATTAACTTAACGTTGATTTAGCTGTAAGAGTTGACAATTATAATTTATCATATATCATTGATCTATCTAATTTAATTTGTTTACTTATTAATTATTCATTCAAATTGATAACACGAAGTAGAAGTTTTTTCGCACCGCTTGAATTTTCATTGCATGGGAGTAACATAACTTTATGTTTGAACAATTACATATATTTAGATTTTTTGAACTAGGAAGCTAAATTAGCATCTAAAAATAGTAGAATGTATGGACCCTTTGATGGATCCTATATATATGTTGTTAAATTTAATTTTTCTCTTATCGCTTATTTTTAAGTGAACAATCCTAATATTTAATCCATCATAGCAAGTAGCATATCAATTGAAGCTGGAGCTATTCCTATCAAAGCTTCACGTTTATCTTCAGCGGCTTAAATTATTTTAAGAGCTTACGAAAAACATTATTCGTTTATTACATAAAACAATTACCAATTTTTAACTGCTGCCAAAATACTCATAAATACTCTCGAATAACTAGACTATGGACAGAGTGCCAATATCGGAACTTATAGTTTTAACAATTCGTTGGTATACAAAATATCATATATTAACTGTAATGGGAAATTATGAATTTAGCTGAATAGGTTTACATAATACAAAAACTATTAAGATCCATATTTCTTTAAATCTTCGAAATATTCATTAAATGATGTAATTTTTGGAGATTTTAATTTTTTGTATCCTAGTCTATACAATTATTAGTTCTCAAACAAAATAAAGTCTTCAGCCATTGATTTCAAAGATACTGCATTCGATTCATCCAACCCAAAAGCAGCAGATACAACGTCAGCTAATAAAGAAGAGCCTTATTTCAAGTTAGAATCGAACATTACTGAGGTAAATTAGTGCAATAAATAATCCAAAGTAATTACTGCAACACATGCTGCATTACTTTTATCTTTTGCTTTACCCAATATAAATGGTATGTCAGTTGTTTGCAATTTAGGTTGTAAATTATCAAGTTAACATAAATATGAATGTACTTCGAAAAATTATTTTGCAAATTCTGGAGATTTTTGTGTAAAGTAAAATATAGGCTCATTTATTTCAAGTTGTACAACTTATTTATTTTCAAATTCTTAAATAATTTAATTTGCTTACATGTTTGCAACAAATATTTTTTACATTGAACTTCCATTTTAAAGTTTAGTGGTTATTTCTTCATAATGGAATTTTTGTACTGTTTCTTCTGTTTCTAAAGAAGGTAAAAATATCACCAATGCGCCAATTGATTCTGCTGGGAAATCTTCAAATTTAGCATCTTTCATATCAATAACTTACTATGCATAATCTTCTGTTCCCATCATTTCGTTAAATTAAACATTTTTCATTTTGAATGATGTTCTAACTATTCCAGGTACAGGACCTCTTCTATTATATAAGGAAGTTGATAAATTTACAACTTCAAGTAATTAATTTTTGGGAAGAAATTCAACCCCAGTTAAACAAACTATATAACCAGATAATAAGAATGAAGCACACTTTTACATATTAAGTGCAAAATTGAAACCGGATATTGGAAGAATGATGTGTCTTCTACAAGAATATCTTGATATTTAATTTAAATTTACTTGCAACTCTGGATTTTTATACTATTATTCCGATGAACCCAATAATATTAAAGGAAGTTATTCATGCACTCCTCTTAACATTTTACTTAAATTTATCATTTAATGACTTGATTTATAAGATGTTTCTATATCCAGAAGAGTTGGTTATCCCAACCAGTGCCCACCTGTTACTAAAGAAAACCCTCCCATGTGAGGAGATGAATAAATTTATTTATAAAGAGGGTCATAATATGTTAATGGAACTAAATAATCTGCAGTTAATAACTCTAAGCCTTTAAATGTTGTAAATAAAGTCGTGATATCTTTTAATACACAAATAAATTCATCTGCCCTTGCTTTATTAGCTTTAGCGGTTATACTATCTGCTTAAAATTGTTTAGGTAAGTCTTAAAATAATTAGATATCAACATCATAATCATGTATAGTGAATCTTTAAACAAAAGCTAGGCCAATATTTTTGTTAAGGCGCTGTCTTTGTACTGTTGATATACCTATCCAAAGTATTTAGAAAGGATATTTATTAACATATGCATTAAGTTAATTTATTGCAGTTTCCGCTTTACTAATATAAGAATTTAATATTATCTAAAATTCATCGGCTGCTTTTCCAGCTTAAGCTTCCAAGGCAAGTTTCATAGGTTCGGTTGCCATATCAAGTACAATATAATCTAGATTAGGACATTTTATGGGTTCTTCAAAAACAAGCTTTTCAGATCCAGAAATTAATCCACATAATTATTTGCTGTCAGAACTCAAAATAAAATCAGACATGTTTTAAAATATTTCTTGTGTAAGTGTTGGAATGTTTTTAAATATATTCCTGTCATTTGGAAACTCTCCAAAAAATATTGTAAAATTAGTTGGGAAAATCAAAGCCTGTGTTAGTTATTTATTATTATAAAATGGAATCAGCAATTTAGGTGTTGATGATCCATCTAACTCATAATTTAAATCAAAATTCGATTCAACAGTATTCTTATTTTTATTATAAAAAGATGTCATGCTTACTAAAATTTGTTAACATTTATTTTTATATAAATTAACATGATAGTAATCTAATTATTAACAAAGTTAAGTAAGTTAACCAATAAGATTGGTATTAATTGATAAAGTTTGCAGAGCCACTGGTTTAGAAAAGTTGTAATTTACTGTATCAATCCATTATTAAGAACAATTATGAATAATTTAGCAATCTTTTTAACTCAAAACATTAACAGAAAACGGTTAATATTCTACATCGTTTATTTTACCTCCAGTGTATGTTATTAATTGTCCATCTTAAACTATTGTTAATAATTCAAGTATGATATAAGGAATTCTTGAGATTGATTAAAATACTAGTAAGGAATTATTAAGTAATAACTCTAAATCTCTGCATTGTTATTAAATAGCCGGAGTGTATTCAAAATATAAACGTATTAACTATTAATTTCCTTCAATATAGCTCATATCAAAACAAGCTACATCTAATATTTTTTCTATAATATTATCGTGTTTAATTTATTTTTCATCTACAAAACCTTTTTTGTTTATTATTAATGATAATTAATGTAACGATTGATTGCAAAAATCTTAATAATTATTTGGAGTAACAATTAATTAGTCTACAGCGTGCTTACAACTATTTAAATCAAATACTTTAGCTGGACTTCTATTGTATGTACGATATTTAGTTTCAATTGTATATAATTTTAATGTGAACTAAATATCGTCAAGAACTTATTTTGCTTAATTATTGATAGAACTTAATCTATATAATGAATACACTTAATCTAATAGTACCTAATCATCCGAGTATTAGTTTATTACTTCTTTCACATGAAAATCTGATATTAAAGATTCTAAATATACATTAAACGTCGAGTCTTTTTTAACTTATTATATTAGGTAAATTAATGAGGCATGAAGAGAAAATTCTTAAATAAATGTTTCAACCTCTTTAACTAAATATTAGTAATTCACAAAATCAATACTAAAAGCAATTGATTCAGCATTATTTAAAGTTTTCCCCATTTCAAATAGATTGGACAAAACCTAAAATGGTTCTGTAATGCGTTCTTTAATAATTTATATACAACCCGATACTTTATTAATGTTTTGTAATGCCTAAGCTATAGGATATTCATTTATCATAGAACTTTAATATTAAATGTTTTAATCTTTTAATTCTTTATAACAACTCATAATCTAATATAGTGGAACTATTGCTTAAAGTAAATAACCTGGGGAAGGATAACTAGTGTTTTACCATGATTTTAAATCATCAGTTTTTTCCAATTTTTGTAATGCTACTCTCCAAACATTCACTGTTTTGTACAAAAATAAATATTCGCTAGATAGATAAAATAATTCTCCAACTACTTAATTTAAATCAATGTGATTATTCTTTGGTGTTATTTTTTCTCTTAAATACAGTTTTCTATATTACTCCTATTATCTTATTTTGATTGTATTTTATTTTTCTTTTTTCTCAAATTAGTCTGGATGAATTTTTATCTATTTTGCATATAAATTTAATGATGTAAAACGTTTTAGAGTATAAACAAATTCTGCAGCTTCAACATTTTCTGTCAGATTAATTGGTTTAATTTCAACATTTGTACATGTTAGTAAAAATTTTTCTTTCACCTATAATGCAGAACCTTAAGCTAATTTTGCATCTTCTTCAGTTATATTTGCAAATTGTGCAATTCGCCGTCCTAATTCAAAGACTTATTCATAAAACCACATATCTATTTCCATAATACATTTTGAAAATGGTATAATTCTATTTTTACATTATTTCTAAATTTCAATAAATGCAGAAATTAGCTTAATTATAGGATCATACAGCTTAAACGGGTCAAAATCTGGAACAGACACAAATGTTGAAATAATATGCCACATATCAATATGTTCGTCCATCATTCTAAAAAGTTGTTTTCTTAAAAGTTTAATATCAAGTGTCTTTTCTAATTCCACTAAAATATGAAATTTATCTGGTGTTCTTGAATATTAAACTATTTATACAAAGAAATTTTCAATTTATTGTTAAATTGCTAACAATAATTAGTTCTATGTTAACGAAATAAATTCACATATTTTGGTTGCATTTTATTATATCTAATTACTTAAATGCGATTTAATTGGTTTGATATTTAACCTAAAGAAATCAACGCATATAGAATCTGGAATAGTATTAGCAATTATTTATTAGTTTTGAAGTTTTATCATTTCTGATTTTATAATTTCAAAATCTATTCCACAAAATATTATTTCTCCTTTCATCAATGAAAACAAAAACGTTTTTTCAAAATCTTTGGCTTCTTTAACCACAATTGGTTTAATATTTTAGTAAGCTTTTATTTTAATAAGCTAGTCATCGTTAATTTTCCATGAATTAAAAATATTTTCAAACGTGTTACTATTTAATATTGCATTTAATTTATCCTTCAGTTTCGGTAATTGATTATCTGACAAATTAAATTAAGATTTATAAGTTTCAATCTTCAATCTTTAAACTGAAGATTCAAATTATTTTAAGTATACCAAATCATCTTTGTCTAATTGATAATTTTCTTACAAATCACATTTGCTTTCATACAAATTTTTCTTCATTTACTATACTTATTCATTTTCAAAATAACTAAATTACAAAAATTATGATTCGTCTTGTACTTCCATTACATTTGCAATATAAAAATCTTTTATATTATAAAGATTTTTACATATAATTTACATTTCATCTGTAATTGAAAAATCTTAAAAATACGATTAAAATGTATTTGATTACAAATATTCCAAATAAGAGATTTACTATTGACGTTTACATAATATTTTTTCAACATCAAGATCCATTTCCAATTTATTATTCTTTATTGTAGGAGTAACATCTACCATATTTGGTCCTTCAACATATGTAAAAGTATCTAAATCAAGTTTAGAACTCTATTGGGTTTTAATAAATTATTAAACTAATTGATCTGAAAAATAATGAGTTTTAGACTGAATAGCTCTTGTAAAAGTTAAGAACAACTTTTAAATATTTGGTATTTATCCACTTGATTACTAAGTAAAATACATCATATAAGTTGATAATGTTATCAATATAATGAATAGTGGTTATGCGTTTATCTACATTATTGAAAGTAAATGTGCATAACTTTTAACTTTAGTTATTGTTTTTTAGAAATTACTATACAAATCATAAATTTCTTTAAAATTTATTTCATAATCTTTAGAATTTTATTGTTAATAAACATTCTCTAATTTTTTAATTTATTAAATAAGAATGTCAAAAACGTTGTTTTACGGTAACTCGTAAACATTTTCATAAAGTTGTAAAAAACAAATAACAAATTTCTCTTGAAGCATATAGATACTTGTAAACCTCGTTCTTTTTGGTGTTCTATCATGAAGTTTTCTTACAAATTAATGCTTGCATGTTTAAATGTACTATAGTGCTTGAAGACTAATCTAATCAGCAAATTATACTATTTGTGCATTAGGATAACATTACATTTAAACTAAATTTTGTTCAAAAGCTATTGTTTTTTATCTAAATCTATTTCTTGTTCTCATTATAGATAAATATTATTCATTTTTGACTTATAATGTTAATGAATTTAAAAATTCGCTGTCAAATACAAATTCAACAAATGGTATGTGTTCTCGAATAGCTTTATGCCTCCTGTGATTGTTAAGTGATTGGAGTTATTTTTGAATTATTGATACAATATTAAACCGACTTTATGAAAATTCATAAATACTAAGATATTTTTAAGCCGGCTATTTTAAAGCCAAATCAAAACAATTACTTATTATAACATTTGGTTGTTATAGATCTTGACCAGATAATTCAGAAGTCGGTAGCTACACAGTGGGTGATGGTTGCAATTATTAGTTAGTGTCTTGATTAACTTAATTAACTTCTTGTGGTGATCCGTTAATTTCTTATTTGTCAATAGACTACAACTACGTTTAGGCCTAATTCATCTCCTATTAAAATATAACTTTTGTCAAAGGTAAAAAATCAAGTTTATACTTTAAAGATATTAGAGAAATCGGTATTTCTTGCTACTAATTATCGAGTTCAATAAGTGCTGTTCCACCAGCTGAATTTAAGATTAGCAAACGTGCATAACTTTTTTAAGGTCCATAATATATAACATTTCTGTCCAGACGTGTTTTTAAAGGAGATTCAGCACGCGCGGGTTAATTTTATGTCATTGATATATGTGGGGTGGAATATATTTATTATATAAGAAATGATATTTAAAGTGTGATATTCCAAGAGAAACTTGTATATACATGTTTATACCATAATTATATGTAATATTCTTGTGATTGAAGTAATTGATTATTATTGAGTGGATGTTTTTGGATTATATGCAATACATATTTGTTGGACAATAATAAAGTGAACTTATATATGTTATTAGTATTAACGTAATAATATGTATTGCCTTCTACTTGTATCTTTAAAGACAGTAATCGAGTTGGGATAGAGATTAGTAGGCGGGTTGCAATTAATTGAATGAAATCGTTTTACCTTGGCCGCGAATACTTTAGTAAAATTTTATTAAAATTATGTATCACACTCCAAAATTTCCGCATCAAAAATGATTATTAATCGTAACTATATCTAGTGATTCATTGATATTGTACGCAAACCAGTGATAAATTCCCCATGAAATCTATCATATGAATCACAATGATATCAGTTTCGTTTTGTCTTTAATTTATAAAGAGTCATCTGGTAAAATAGAGTATTTAGTAGAGAACTACTAATACTCAATGAAACTTAACCAACCAAATGCTTGTTTATAGTCTTTCCTAAACGATGGCGGAAACCCATGTATTATTCTGTCTGGTTTAAATTTTCTTGTTCTAATTGCTACAAGAAATGGGGTTCAGTTAGATATTAAAAATTGATTTGTGTTTTCCGGCAATTCACAAAAAATTGCAGTACTTTAACAATATAGCAACTGATGAGATGCTAGAATTCAATATTTATTATTTAATTTGAAGAACAAAGAACTTTTGAAAATAACGAATTTTCATTTTTCAGAAACAAATGTTAACGCCTTTAAATTTAATAATAAGAGATTAAATGACTTGGTTGAATTGTAATATAATATATATATTTATGTAATATAATATGTCCAGTATTTTTAGTTCAAAGTATTCAATAGAATATATAATATAATATGCACGCTTGGTGGTATTAATACACTTTAAAATCAATTTAAAAACTTTCATTTTTAACAAATCATGTAACTTTAGCAACTTATACATTTTCTTGATATGGTGCTTACAAACTATTGTGTACCTAATAATATTAACTCTATTTAGATTTGAACCTGATTCCAGTTTAATTAGTTTATACATTTAATTCGACTGAAATCAAATTGTAGTAATAATTAAATATATTATCATAGTATTCGTTTTACATATTGGTATTAATAATTAATATAGTAATTTAGTTCTATCGAACATTAATATATCGGTTTATGTAAAACTAAATTTAGAGCAAAAACTGAATAAGTTAACAATACAAAGAGTGCGAGGGATCTTATGTTGCAATTTATGCACGCATCGTTTGAAGAAGATTCTATGATATTATTACAAAAATATCACAACGATCAAAACTTACTAGTTTACGAAAATGTTGATAATTGGAAAAATCGTTGTGATGGAAATAATTTTTAATGTGCTATTTTTACGTTTCAAACGAATCGTGAAAATATTTTTGAATTGCCGGAAAATGCCCATGATTATTTAGGTTGCTAAAAGTACAAATTTATGAACATACAAAAATTCAATTTTGAATTTTTCGTAAGTATCTATTGTAATATCTCATTTAATGCAATAACGTGAGAGGTATTGTATACTGCGTAGATGAACAAATAATTACTACAATGGATTGAATATAACATTTATTAAAATTGAATTATGATCAAAAATGAACTAAATGCGATAAATGAAATGAAAGCTGTATTGTGAGAATATTTTACTATAACATTACGAGAGGTAGTGAACGCATAATATTTATAAAATTTCACTCCTGAATTCCAAAAAAAGTTATAAAATATTACTGTCTTTAAAGAATGATATATTAACCAAAACTATATTTGTCATTTTCATGAAGATGAGGTATGATGTGGAGATTAGTTTGTGGTAGCGTTATTGTCTAACTAAGTTTGGATTTGTGGATTGTCACGATTTACGAGATGAAGATGGAATGATTAAATGGAGCATTAGTACTGATGATAAGGTAACAGTTAGGTGGGTCATTTTATTTGTCAGTTTCAATAGTAATATTATTTGCCATTATCATTTTGGTCTATACACATAATCTAATTGCTGTTGAGTGAGTCATGTTATTATTACATAATATCTTGCGTGAATATGTCACTTTTCACATAGTTGTGTAAATTCAAAAATAGCCAGTCCAAACTTATGTAATTTATTTCAATGTTTATTTAATTGTGAATTCTATTTTTATTCAGTTTTCATTTCAAATGTTGGATATCACCAAAGCTTCTTTCAGATACACAATACTGTTTTTTGCATGTATGCTCACGTTTGGATCTTATTTTGTATTTGATCTACCATCAGCTATATCAGATGAACTTATTATTTATTTAGATATCACAAAAGATCAATATTAATTATTCTATACAGCGTACACTATTTGTAACTTTATTTCAGTTTGTTTTGGTGGTTATCTTCTAGACAAAACTGGTGCACGTGTTGGGGCTGTTGTTTTCACAGCTTTTATTTGTACAGGTTAATTAATTTGGGGAATTGGTGGTTAGTACAAAAGTTATATAGTTATGATTATAGGTAGAGCTGTATACGGTATAGGTGGTGGGTGTATTTGCGTATGCTAAGAATCTATATGTACTCATTATTTCAAAGGAAAAGAACTTGCTTTAGCTTTTGGTGCTACATTATGTGTATCTAGGCTTGGTAGCGTTTTAAATTTCTTTATATCACCACTCATTTGTGAAGAAATTGGTGTTCCAAATACAATTTGGGTATCTGTTTCAATATGCTTCATTTCAATCCTCTTTGTTATCATATTCTGTTATTTAGATAAGGTGAACACGGATTAAACACATTCATAAATGAAAGCAAAGACAAAGAAAATCAATATTAAAGATCTGTTAACTTTCCGTGCAGAATTTTGGCTTCTTGTTAGTATTTGTGCAGTATTTTATGGATGTATATTTCCATTTATTTCTGTAGCTCGCTCAATGTTTAAAACTATTTGGAAACTCGATTCATGGACTTCATCAGTTTGTACAGGAGTTGTTTATGATGTAGCATTAATATTTTCAATTCCAATGGGTAAGCTTGTTGATCATGTTGGAAAAAGATTAACATTCTTAATATGTGCTACTATTATGACAGTTATATCTAATTTATTACTATTGCTTTGCTAACCAACGGCTTCTAATAAAATGTCCGCGATTCCTTGGATTTCTATGGTTATATTGGGATTTGCTTATTGCTTTACTGCATCTACTTTATGGAGCGGCGTAAGTTTAGTCGTTAAAAAGGCTCAAGTCGGAAGTGCAATGGCAATAACTACTGCTATTCAAATGCTGATGAATTCCATTATTAATATAATTGTGGGCGCATTAACACTAGACCAAAACATATATGTCTTTGTTTCCTTAGCTGTGTTATCGGCTCTCATTGTTATTGCTTTGGGTTTTGTTGATTTTAAAAATTATAAAATCTTAAACAACAAGAATTCTGTTGGAATCTTTAAAGATGATATTGTTAAAGACGAAGAATAAGGTCTTTTATAACAGGAAACTAATGATTCTCCTAAATGAAACTAACTTCACTTACTATTTTTTAATATTTTTCTTAATATTTATTTTAAATTCACTCTTTTAATTCAACAACTGCATCCATCTTTTAATTTAACAGTTAGTTTATCTATTTTTATTTAGTTGTTGTTTCGTTCAACTTTTTAAGTTCGTTTTTGACTTCAATTGAGTTCCACTCTGCTTTTTCTTGGATTGCGTTTGTTTGGTTTACGAATTTATCGTATTTCGACCAGTATCCGCTGCATATTTGCCCTAGTCTGGTGTGTTCTTCATATACTTGGTTTATGTATCCGTTTGTGTGATCTATGAGTTGTTTTTGCTCTTAAAATAGCCTGTATGTGTCAAGTAGTCTTTAATCGAATATTTTGTTGGTGTCGTTTTATTTTTCAATGTTTTGCTTCCATATTCCAGTTTGTTCGTAAATTTCTTCAATGAATTCAATGTTTTCCTGCTTGCTTTGCCTGTATATTTGTATGTCTTTCTCAATCTGGTTTATTTTTGCATCCAGATACTGCACTTGAACAGAAGCTGCGCTTATGAGCCCTTTTTCTTGTACTATTTGATCGTATGTTTCTTTCACCTTCTACCCGAGCTCTTGTGCTCCGTCTAACAGCACAATTGCTTCTGCCATTTTATTTTTGAACCTGTCTTGGATGCGTTGCTCGAAACTGCTCAGTTTCGCCTGAACTTATCTGTGAATTTGGCTCATTACCTCTTAATTTTTAAGGATCATTTCTTGAATTAGTTGGTTCTCCTGTTTAACTGAACGCACTTTGGAGCTCATCAATGAGTAGTTCTGGCTCAGTTTGTCAATTTTTTTGAACTTGGACATGTCAATGTCCCTGAATTCAATTTCAGGTTCTTATAAAGATTATTACAACGTGTTGTGCTGCTGATTCAGGAACTGGATTTGCTCCTCGTGTTAAGACAGCTTATTCCGCAGAGTGAACACTTCGTCCATATTAGCCTTACTCTGCCCGAGGCTAGTGATGCGCAGGTCGACGAGCTCATTCACCTTCGCTACAGTGACTATTTGCCTGATTTAGTCGATCTCCTCCTGGTTCTGCTTGAAATTATTGCTTATCTTCTGCTCCAGCTGCTCCTTTTCAGCCTGCTAACTGTTCATCTGCTGCCTTACCTCGAAGTAGCCCTGGCTCATTTGGTGTATTTTGTCTATAAACACGGCAACTTGCGTTTCCACGTTTTACAACGTTTAAGTTTATCTGTAGACAGACTCCTCTAAATCCTCCTGTTTCCTGTAATATTTTTACAAAATCGTTTAATCTACCGTATTCTAACGCATCCTATCAAACTGCAAATTGAGATCGTTGTATTAAATTTTATTCGAATTCAATTCTTCTTGTTGCTTCTAAATATCTTTAGCCAGTTTCTATGTTTACAACTAAAAGTTTTAAAAGTTAGCAGTTAATTACACATTGATTTTCTTTGTATTTTACGTTTCGGTCTTCAGAGCCTCTTAGAGCAAGTTTTAGTTCTAACTATTTTCTCTTATTGTTTGCTTCAAATTGTTAATTTATGAATCAAACTCTGAAATTTGTTACTTTAAATTGGTTTGGTACTCGTTTTATAAATTAATATTATTTTAATACAGTTTTTGTTATTGTGTAATAGATTATTCAAGTTTGTTTTACAATTGTGCCCCAAGTTATTGTAAATTTGCGTCAAATTAAGTATTTTGCGCTTAAAACTAAGAATCCATTGTTTGATATACATGTTAAAATTTTGTTAAAACTGTTTTAAACCTATCTTCCTACTTTTTAATAAAATCATTTGGAATTTAATCAAACTGATGGATTTGAAACTCAGGTTTTTAATCATTATACATTGAACGTGCATATGTTTCATTCAACTTACATTTTCTTAGTATATTTTACATAATCTATTGTGTAGATTTTAACTTGGTAATTCGTTTTATTACATGTCTTTTTATCTAAATCTACGTTTTAGCTTATTGAATAACTTATGTACTTAAAGACACCATATCTTTCTATAAATCAACAATTTTTGCTGTTTAGTTTTACTACTAACTTAATAATGTATTTTAAAGCGCTAAAATAGTTTGATCTTAATCTTTTATTCTATCTTCAAGACGTTCAAACCGTTTAATAATACTAGATGTATCTGTGTATGTTTGTTAAAATGTTGCATTTTAAGACATAAGCTATTAGCTGCGGTTATCTTATTACAAATTACTAACTTAAGTTTATAATTATTCAACATTTCTGGCTAATGCTCTATTTTGTAAATTCAATATATCTTTGTTTTACTAATATACAAACTCTTGCTAGGGAATAGAATTTGTAGCTTCAAACATAACTCGTCCATTACAAACCTGTTGTTATGTGGATTATTATGACATCATAAGATCAAATTTTGATAGTCTATCATTAATTTTGTTTTGAATATCAAATTGTGTTGATTTTACAGCGATGTCTTGCATTATACTTGATTCATCAAATTTACTTTTAGTTTTGTCTCTGACACTTAAATCCTAGCTAATGATACTAAAATTATCTGGTTATTTTGAGTTAACGTTAGATAAAAATACTTCAGTAGCCTCTGATACCGGACTACACACTGATTTATTTGACTTTTTACTTACTGCTTTTTTAACTTTTGGTTTCAAAGGTAACTTTTACATTTTTTGAAATGGTGGTTTTACAATATTATGATAAATATTTGATACTTGGTTAAATTAATCCACTCCTAGTATGACCAACAATCCACTAATACTATAATTCATAAATGAATCTGAATATAACTCTATAACTATAAATAATCATATAGTTAGCAAGGGAGATAGCTTGAAGCAAATGTTTTAAAAGCGTAAATAGCTAATAGAAAATGCACCTGACTAAAAGTCTATGAAAACTCATTAAGATCAACTTTAGAAGGTAATCAAATAAAAATATCAGTCACAAAAAGAACAAATTTGCAAACAATAAGAGGCTTTAGACATAAGTTATGAAATGGTACAAAATCATATTGATGAATAGTTTGCATTGGTTCAAGAGTATATGATACCTGAAAAAACACAGACATAAATTTTAAAACTTATCTAAGATGTAAAATGGATTTATGATTCAGCTACTGAAATAATAAACTACAGCAAAACAGAAGAATTTAAACACGCAAAATTTGTGGACGCTGCTAAGTAACATTTAGATTGCTTTTGGTATAGCAGGGGAATCTCAAAAATTAATTTTTCAAATTCCATAGCAGCTACGTGGATAGCGAATTGGAACTAAAAAGACATCACTAAGTATGAAGATTAGTGGATATATCCTGGGGTTGTGTATTTATTAGGTTTAGATTAAGACGGAGATTTTATCAAATTTGATATTTGTTGTTCTACAGGTTATTAAGTTCCGTATGTACCAATAGAAGAATAATACGGTAAAGGGGTTGCTCACAATATTTTAAATAATAAGTACGATCCAGACTCGAGTGTTTTAGAATTTAAGAGAATAAAAGACTATTTGGGAAGCGGAAAGTATAAAAGCTACTTGAAAGAAGATTGTATGGAAAGTGTATTTGTTAATACCTTTACTGATGCGGTTACTATCCCGTTGATGCAATTAGACGACTAAACGAAACTGTGGGAGCAGTACAACAAAAAACTGTTGTCTATGGAGGGCTAGTACGAGGGGTTAAAGCTTTTTAAGAAGTACAGCCCGGACAACGAGTTTATCCTGATAAAAATTTACAAGGCGTTATACGCCTGCCTGCAGTAAATTAACGCGGTTGAGTAAAACGCTGAGATTGAGTAAATTTTATTTTCCGACGACTACATTCTGGACAATTTGGTTGACAAGCCTCATATAATCGTGTTTCAGCGAATTCACAGCATGAATGTTGTAATATAGAGCTGCAAAAAGTATGCTGAGCAGTTAATACAGGACAACGACAAGATACGGCACAAAATCGACTTGATTCAGGAGCAGATTGACGACTTGGATCAGTAAAAGGAAGCTCTGGACGATTAGCTAATGTGCTTGGCCAAGGACGTGAACCAGAAGTTGGTGGAGGCCGGCTGCATCGCCTTCGAGCCGGAGATTCAGCACCGAAATTAAATGCTCGAGCTTGAGAAGTTAATAGTTGAGTGCGATCAACTACTGTAATGCTAAAACGAGCTCCGTCATTTAAACTTAGTGTAGGATATGTACAGCTAACAAGTGACCGAGTTCAGCTCGCCCGAAATATACCAGAACCACAATTAATTCATAAGCGTCATGAAAGCGAAAATAAATAACAATACCGTTTCGTTCGTAAAAGTTTTGTACTCGTCAGAAACCCCCCACTCCAAACTGAATAAATAATTCGTAGCTTTTGACGCGGGAACGGCGATGCAAAACGGTCTCCTGGTCGAGCAAAACGAATATTTAGAGCCGTACCAGTTCACATTCAACTTAGTGATAGACGAAGAACAGATTCAAAACGTGAGCGATATTGTCAAGCACTACTTAAAACAAGGGTCCACTGTAATTATAACAGTACCAGTTGACGACCAGTACTCACCATTCGCGAAGAAGAACTCGTTCTACTCTCTGAATGAGCAATTCCAGTGCTCCATAATCAGCTACAGCTTCAACGTGGTCACTTTAATGATCAACAACATGATAAACGTTTCGCAGTACATTCACACACAGCCACAAACACACAAATACGTTCTCAACGCAACCGAAATACAATATTATTAAATACCCAAAATGGGCAATAACCTGACCACATCCGTTATCGGAGAAGTTCTGCTGTCCAAACACGAACACGACCAAATACTATTCGATTGGTAGTGCACAGTTGACGACGTACTGTCCTACTTCTTCAAATACCAGAACGGAGTTAAACGCGATATACTATTTTTACAATCAAACCTAGAAATCAGTACAGAAAACGTACAAAAAGCACTCATGTGCCACCACCACGTTGCATTCAGAGTGCAAAAATAAATGATAGACTGGCTCTCTGAAAACTTCCCCATTCACTAAAAATACATAATTCGCTTAACACAAAACACATTCCTGCTTATAATCGGAGCACAGAAAAAAGGAGTGTTTAACAACCAATTCGTTAAACAAAGCTTCTAAACAAACGAAGAACAAAGGAAAAAAGGACTCGTTAAATTAATTAAAATTATAGGAAACGGAAAAGATGTTTGCGGACAAAAAATACAACTCTCAGAAGCTCATAATCAAAATTTGAAACAGTAACTTGATTCTATTGAAGAAATGATATATATCGTGAAAGAAGATAAAGTAAACGATGAACTAAAAAATTACATTATCGCATTTCTTAACTTTTGGGCACTTTACATTGAATGAAATTATTACTACTGTTAAATAATTGCATTGTTATCATATCTGTTATCTGTATAAATCAGATCTAAATTTACATTACAAATGATTAATACATTTGTTTCAAGTTAAATATGGTAATATATTAATACCTAACGTATACCTAACTTAATCAATTATCTATTTTCAGCGAATTATACTGGAAAATATGATATGTTTCCTATGTTTCCTCAAAATATAATGTTCAGATATAATTTAAAAAATATCGATGTGTTGAGTTGAAAATGAGCTATGTGTTTTAATTAACAACTCACTCCAATTATGGATCGCATTTCCCCTTTATTAACTGACCAATACCAACTTACTATGGTGTACTCCTACTTCATGGCAGGGTCTCATATGAAGCAATCAACGTTTGAGATGTTCTTTAGAACGAATCCGTTCAAGGGCTCCTACGCCATTTTTGGCGGGTTGGACGCTTTCATGGAATATCTGGTGAACTTCACCTTCACCGAGGAAGAACTCGCTTACGTCAAGGAGACGATGCCACACGCTCCGCCAGCCTTTTTCGAATACCTAAAATCCCTCCACTACTCCCAGCTCACCATTTCCGCCCCGAGTCAGGGAACAGTCGTGTTCGCCAACGAGCCGCTCGTCATCGTGCAGGGCCCTCTCGGCTTCTGCCAGCTCGTAGAGACCACCCTCCTGGTCCTCTGCAACTACGCCACTCTCATGTGCACCAACGCCTGCCGCATGCGTGTTGCAACTGATTCTGTCTTCACCAACGCCAAGAAGCCGAACGTGGACGTTAAGGACGCCATCAAGAAGGTTCTGGCCGACAAAGTTCTCCTCGAATTCGGTTTGAGAAGAGCCCAGGGCCCGAACGGCGGTCTTTCTGCCTCTCGCTACGCTCTGATTGGCGGTTTCAACTCCACCTCGAACGTGCTCGCTGCCATGCAGATGGGCACAATCGCATCTGGAACGATGGCCCACGCATATATACTATCATTCACCACCGGCCTTGGAGAGCTCATCCCAGAACAGCACGCCATGGTCCAGCCACTCCTCGGAGGCAAGAACTTCGAGTGGTTCGCCACGCGCGTCCTGGCCTGGAAGTCCCGCCTGTTTGGAGGTGAAAAGCCACCACTCATGCTTTAACTGAACACCCAGCAGGACATCGCCAAAGTGTCCTTCTCTTCCTATTCCGGTAACGAGCAAGAACTCTCCGCGTTCACCACCTTCGCCTTCACCCAGCCGAAGAACTTCACCGCTCTCGTTGACACCTACGACACCCTGAACTCAGGTGTGCCAAACTTCGTCATCGTCGCATGCGCTCTGCTCGAGTTCGGAATCCAAGCCAACGGCATCAGACTCGACTCAGGCGATCTCGCCTACTTGTCCAAGCAAGTCAGACTCATCTTCAACAAAGTCCACCAGGTCATGACCGAGCAGTATGAAAACCTTACCCCATGCTCCCCAGACATGCACAATAAGTACGACGGACAATTCCTCAAGTGCAAAGTAGTCGCCTCCAACGACATCACCGAAGAAGTGCTGGTCCAGCTCCAAAAGGAAGGCGCCCAAGTCGACGTGTTCGGCATCGGTACCCACCTTGTCACCTGCAAGGCCCAGCCAGCTCTCGGCGGTGTCTACAAGATCGTTGAAATCGACGGCCAGGCCAGAATGAAGATGACCGAAGATATCTCCAAGGCCACCCTCCCTGGATCCAAGGACGTGTATAGACTCTTCTTGAGCTCCAGTGAACCATACGCCGACATCATCTGCAAGAAGGGCGTCAACGTTCCAGTCGCTGGACAGATCGTAACTTGCATCCACCCACACGACGAGCTCAAGAGAGTCATGGTGAAGCCCGCGAAGGTGGTCAAGCTCCACAACGTCTGGATCGATCATGGTGAGTTGAAGTACCCACACAAGATCGAAAACGGAAAAGTCATTCTCCAGCACCCAGACCTAGCCAGTACCAGAGAGTACGTTTTGGAACAGGTGTACGCTCTTAGAGAAGACCAGAAGAGATATCTCAACCCAACTCCTTACAAGGTCTCTCTCAACCAAGATATGAACCAAATGCTCAGAGAAATGGCGCTTGGGATTAAAAAAATTCAACTAATCGAATGAAGGAAATAAATTAAATTATAATATTCTCTTATTTGCTTATTTAATATATATATTAACTTAAATTTACTTTATTTGTGACACCTATATGAACATTAACATTATTAGTTGAACATTATTAACATTATTAATTATTTCAATGTAGGTGTGTATTTTAATATTTTTCAATTGTTAGAGTTACTTAATTGTTATATCACCACTTCTTATTTATAATGACTGAACAAAACTATAGCTAAAATATTTTAAGAAATACGGTGACAATATTATTAAGTGTTATGAAGATTGTGGAACGTCAACAACATAACATTATTTCCTTTGTTACATATTTTGTGGTATAGCAAGATAAAAAGTAAAACTTGCATTCTGTGGGGATTGAACCCACGCTGACTGCTGTCAATAACGGCCTTAACGTTACGCCTTAACCACTCGGCCAAGAATGCACATAGGTTTCTATATTTCGTTTTATAATTAATTAGATTACAATTATAACTTACAATATGTGTGCATATGTCATTTATATTTCTTATCAATCACGTTGTTGCCTAATGATGATTCCTAACGATAATTTATCAGTGTAATTTATTCCATTAAATATTCTATACATTTTTTGATAAGTGCGTCCTATCCTGTTTTAACTTAGAGATTCATTTGAAGTGGAGTATAACAAAAAATTTGAGAAAATTGATAGTTGTATTAATTTATTTCTTTATTTACTGTAATTCTACATTACCTCGAATACAGACCCCCACTCCTATTCACTTTCAGACCCAAAAGCGCTCAGCTACCCATCAATATTTATGAATAAAAGGGTATATAACTGAAATGATTTGATATTTAATTGATTAAATAATTGATTTTAACGTGTTTTAAGGCAAATAATATATCATACTATTTAAGTTATTATTTACACATAGAGATGGGTAATTTGACGTGGGAATTGCAAAAATAATGATTGTCAGAGTGAAATAGCTATTTTAAGCTATTTATAATAAATATGAAGTTAAATTTTGAGAATTTTCACCAATCAATAGCACCCCCTTTGTTCTTAAACACGTCTGAACATCTTTTAGGCATTGTGTCCACTATTCTTCTGAAAACATCTAATCGAGCTCTCTCCAAAGACGTTTGAGGGTTATAACGAATTCATCAGGTGTCAAATTCTTCAGGGTTGATTTTCCAAATTACCAAGACCACTAAAACTCGTCTTCAAATACACAAAAAAAGTTATTCAATAAATTTGTCTACTCTATAGTACCCTCCGTAACTTTTGATTTGTAACATTATTAAAAAATCAAAATTAGAAATTTACTCATTTTTTCGTTATTTTTTGGCCTCGCATTTCAGATCCGCACGTTGGATATGAAAGCCGTTTAGCCTCGAGTCCTAAGTATCTGGAATTAGCATAATTTACAAAAACTAGAGTAATCCAACGACGCTTTCAATTTTTGATACACCCTCTGGGTCGAAAAGAGTTAAGACTTCAGTATAGAATAATAGCAACAATTCAAAAATTGTTTGAAGAATATTTTCAGAAAAGTAAAGGTAACCCAAATATGATGAGGGTTTGTACTCGAGGTAATGTAGTAATTACTAACTGTTTTACTAACCTGCGAAGCCCAAAAATGAACAGCGCAGACGCCAATACCCTTCAGATAGTGAATTATTTGCTCCTAACCGGTCAGTCAACAGTTGAAGCCGTTTCTGCCTCAACCGGAATCAGCGACAGGCGCGTTTACGACATTCTAAACACTTTGTCTTCGACTCCGCTGGTGACGAAGCGCAAAATTGGAGTCAAAACGGTTTTCGTATTCGGGAACGGGACGAAATACACCGAGAATGTTGACGTCTCTAAGATATTGCTCTTGATTGAGGGAGAGCAGAGGATGTGCTGCTAATTAATTTAGCAGTTGGGAACGTTGTGAGAAGAATATAAATATTAATTTCTATTAAATAATTATTAAGTAATTATAATTACTTAACTGAATCAAGTTTGAATCAACATAATTCAATTACTTAAATATAAAATTAACTGGGTCCCAACTCTAATTTCTTTTATTTATTATTTAATTTAGCTGTTAATTATTGATTTTATTGCATTTTACTATGTAATTAATTATAAATAATACTACATTACCTCACTCAGAAGGGGGTCGCATTTTCACTTATAAGGGGTAGGTCAACTCGCTTACTATACTTTAGCTAATACACAATGTTTTAATGTTTTATAAGATTGATTATTATATTATCGCTAAATTGAATCATTGAATCGTAACATTACGCTTTTATAATTCATTAAATTAAAATATGCATTTAGTAACATTTTTAATTATTTTTCTCACTCGCTCATGTTCCATGTCTTCAATTGTATTATTATTATTATTATTATTATAAGTTCTAATTAACAAAGAAATCTTCATCTTTTATGAAATTATTAAAAATTCGTTTATGGAAATATTCTAAGTTTCATTTTAAAATTGAGGTATAATATTATAAAAATGCACAGAGGTATTAATAGATGGCAAAGAGAATTTAAACTAATAGTGGACTGCGAAAAGTCTTAAATTATGGTCGACCCAATAACCATCAATAACCGATAATACATAATTCTGAGCGTTAATCATGTGTTAAATTAATTTAGTACCCTTACAAATTATTTAGAATTAAATTTTGTAATTATTAATTATTCACTTCATATTTATGTAAAGGAAATATAGTATAAAAACTGAACTTAACCAAAATAGCTGTGTAAGTGAATAATAAATGGCATATGATGACAAAATTGCCAGAAAATATATAAATCAAATTCGCAATGATTAATTAAATATCGGCAATCTTCATAATGGAGATCCAGAACTTACAAGCTTAAAATTCATTGAAACATTAAATATTAAAAAATTAAATCTTATTAATAACATTAATATGATCCTAAAACTTAACAGCTCAAGCTTAACAAAATTATATATACAAATTACTCAATATAATATTGCACAAAAAGAATGGACGGTAAATGACTTAGAAATAGAGAATCTGGAGGATCTATCACTAATAGATTGTAATTTAGTTAATCATTAAATTTTGAATATCAGTAAATTTCAAAAACTTAAAGTACTGGATCTTTCTGCTAATTATGTGGATCTCACTCACGTTTATAAGTTAAACAACCTTACTAAATTATCTATGTGCCGATGTGGATTGAAATATATTGATTAAATTGTATCATTAATTAATTTAGAAGAACTTGATCTCAGTGAAAACTCCGGGATTGATATCTCACCGTTAAAGTATTTAGTGAAGCTTACGTTTTTAGAACTGTGTAAATGCAATATAGTTTCAGTATAGGCATTAAGACCACTTGTTAATCTAGAATGGTTAAATCTTTCATAGAATAATATAGTGTTTCTTGATAGATATGAACTACACGGTATGAAGAAATTAGAATATTTAAACGTAAATTCAAACTTTATTTCCGATTTCATGGTAATTGGAAAACATCCCTGTGATTTATTTTAAAAACAAGGATACAATAGGCGTAATCAATAATTATCTACGGATACTTAAAGGTGCATTGCTTGTTAGATATTTTATGTTGAAGACTCTAGTTTTGTCCACAGAAATATTTTAACCAAGCACAAATTATTTAAGTTAAAATTAGAGCAGGTAAATCAATAACTACACAAGTTAATGAATCATTAACTTTTAACACACATCACATTTTTTAAGAAAATAGTTAATATCTTTTAACTTCTGAACAAACAAGAAATTTTTGAATGAGTTTAATATATTTTGAAATACTGATAAAGTACGACGTCTTTGTGGAGATAGACATTTTAACGCAACAATATAATAGAAAAATAATCAAAACTATTTCAATTCAAATTGATGAACATTATATTTTAGTCATTTTGTTAGAATTTACTAAATAATAATATTAACTCATAATATACAATTAAAATGTTAGTTTCATCAACATACTTCCAGACTGGAAGTAATGTGCGTTTAATAAATTTAACAGTTGGGAACGTTGTGAGAAGAATATAATTATTAATTTCTGTTAAAAAATTATTAAGTTATTATAAATACTTAATATAGTTTAATATAGATATTCCTCACTCATCCGAAATCCCATTTCCACACGTGTAACTGAGAGCTATCTTAGCTCATATCAGTTGATTAATTTGGATTGGTTTCCTCAGTGGAATCGGGTCTCACTACAGAATTCAATTATAGTATGACTCTATATAATACTATTGAAACAAGACCTGGATTGGCTACAAATTGTAATTTATTCCACACCAAGGTTTTGAACATTTTGTTGATTCAAACTAAAGTTTGGTTTGAGCAACAAAGTCGATCGTTACAGCTTTAACTTTTTACATTGTCAAGAATAAGATGGCATAATATTATCTTTAAATATTAATTCTCTTGAATGACCTAAGTGAAGTTGAGGATGAGTCGAAACAACTAATAACGTACGAAGATCGATCTAGTAAGGAAATGTTATCGAAAGCACTCCAAAGATCTTATGATAGTTTGGACATGGAGTTCATCTAAAAACTATATGATCACCAAGCAAATTAATTTAATGAAATGGTACGTAGAGGTGGTCATTAAACAGGGAAATAAAATAATATATATTACAAGTACAATGTATACAATAATATATTTTAATATTTTCCTCACAACTCTCCTGAATATTTCCTTAACATATTAATGTACCGTATACTGTAAATTGATATTACTCCCCTTCAGTTTCTAACTAGACTTAACAAACTTAACTTAATGTCATGTTGCTTGGAAACTGTTGATGTGTTAAAGCCACTTGTTAATTTAATCGAGTTACACATATAACTTCAATAGTTAGTTTTTGATGGCATATTGATGCTATACTATTTTTGCTGGTATATACAAAATAAATAATTAACTTTTATAATTTATTAATTCACTCTAAAATGTCATTGGTATTAATCTGTCGAATTTAATATATATTGAACGTGATTAACCACTGTGTTCACGAAATTATTGTGGATATTAACCGCCTAATTGTGTAAATCGTTCATTCGCGTTTTTAGATCGTTTAATCTGTTTGATTCGCCACTCATTGACAATTTAAATTATATCTTATCCAGGTAACTATTCAATTTAATGATATATTGTTCATCATCAATAATCTAGTTAGAACGAATTTAAAAGGAAATATCGTAAAAACCGAAATTAGGATGCGTAGAAAGGTTAGCAAATGAATTAATCCTGTTATACTGCAAATTTAATTCAGATAAATTATGCAACTCCTTAAGTGGGTATAGAAAAGATATATTGTTGTTTGAAAGATTTAAACGCTTAAGTGCGATCAAATCACGCAAAGGAAGCAAATCTGCCAAATTGCATTCATCTAATAATAACACCTGCAACAGCTTAAAATTCTTTACGTGAGTAATTTGAAGATTTTTGTTTCCAGATAGTTATAATTCCAGTAAATTTACTAAATCCTTCAGTTTTAAAACACTTTTCAAATTTATGTTGTTTAGCTGAAGTTTAGTCAGTCTTATCAAATTTTACAGCGGTTGTATGTTAATATTTGCATTTCCCGAGAGATTAAGTTCAGATAATTTGGTAAGCGATTAAAGTGCTGGAATCCGGGTAATTTAGCAGTTTTATAAATTTAAGCGCATTATATTTAAATTTTCGAGAGGGTTAACATCAGAAATTTAATTAAATGATAAATCAAGCTCTTTCAAGTTTATTAGATTTGATATGCACGATATATCGCGAATTCTGTTACTTGTTAAAATTAGTACACGTAGATTAGTATTATTTACCAAGGAGCTAATATCTTCGCATTCGTTATTGCTCAGATTCAATATGTGCAGTGTAAGCGGTAATTATTTAATATTATTGATTTTGCAGTTACTTAGATTCAGCTCAGTAACCCTCGTATTGTATATTGGCGTTATATCTATCCCTTGGTTGTACGACAAATCTAGTATTTATAGTTGCTAAAATTTAGCAATAGATTTAATATCATTTAATAAGTTGCAGCTTAAATTGACTTATTCAACATTTATGCCGTTAAGCCCTTCAATGGTTTATATTTTGCACTTATTGATTGTTAATCGTTTTAAACGTGAACTGGTAAAAACTGGAACTAAATTTTCGCACCTTTCAAGTTTTAAGAATTACACTGCGAAATTTTGCATGAATAAAATACCCCTCAAATTTGAGTCGCCTTAAATGCGAACTTCGTCGTTTTAAATCATTTTCTGGTATTTCTGGAACATAACCAAATCGTAGTTCATATTCATTTTGAAGTGGGTTGATTTTAATTTTGTATAATATGTTGTATGAACAGGTTGTGTGAACAAAGTCGTGTGAAACATTTAATAGTATTTAATTATACACTGTAGGATATTGGACACAAGGGATGATCATCCTTTAAAATAGCTTTTGTAACCTTATATTATATAAAAAATTGTATTTTCACCTTCAAACTAAATATACTCTCAAAAGACATTGTAAACACATGTTTATATTCAGACATATTGTGTGAAAATTCAAATGTTTCGTTAAATTTATATTGCCGACCACATAAAGTATACGAACAGACTGCAGCCAACTATAAAGGCTACAAACAGGCAACGTCTGCCCATCTTGTGCTGTGTTTACCACTGAATATGCATTCGAATTTGAGTCTGCGCGCCGCCACCATATATATTTTGTTCACAAGGCAGTAAAATTAAACGTTACACTCGCTTCTAACGTATACTGCTTTTGCACGTGCTTAATATATTTTCACATTAGTTACAGCCGAGTACGTTTGACATCTGTAGAAGGTTTCCAGTGCGTCTTTCGTCAGTCTATGAACCTACTTGTATTTTCTTTGGTTTTCTCACGAGGAATGGAGTCTTAGAAAGTCAGGGCTGCACGTTAAAGAACTGTGCAAGACCCTGTTTGCCATGTTTCTACTCTCGACAAAAGTATTGTACTATTATACTACCGTGAAGTATAAAATATCGCATCATGAAGCAGGTTCATGAATTTGATCTACCAGCAACATGGCAGTTGAACTAATTAGAATAATCACATAGGTCGAATAACTAATAATCACTTGTCGGTATCATACATGATACAAATATGATTATTTCAGTTTCAATATATATGTTAGTGTTCTTATTGAAATACTGAAAATGACACATACTAACTTAACTGTATGTGTAGATAATATTAATATGACAGGTTCCAGAAGTTTGTAATTAATTCTATAATAGTCAACTCATAAATTCGAAGAAATTAAACTATTTCCATTCAGTATGAAAATGGGGTAACGTAACTTATGACCAAGTTCTGACACCAAATTTTTGTAGAAGCTTATTTCATCATACAAAATATTTTGTTAAACTGAAGTTATAAGTCAAAATAAAATATGAAGTGGACTTATTGTAATTTTGTAAATACTAGATACAAAAGAGTATAATCATATAATATTATTTTTAATATGTTGTATTTTACTTATCAACAAGTTCAAAATACAAACCACACAAACTGCCTTTTCGCACATCTTAAACTGCATGCCTCAATTATAATATATTTCTATGAATACATTATGGTTAACACAATGATATATTTTCATAATCTTACTAGTTGTTTTTTCTTTACCGTATTCGTAATTGTTACAATCATTTTCTTTGTTGCAGTTAACTTTGGTTACAGTATAGTTACGGTAGTTTCTTTAAAGTATTTATAATGTTTTATCGCCGGTACTAGCTAACTTATATTGAGAACGAAATTGAAATATTTAACTTTACCTACAAAGTAAACAATAATAATTTTGAAAGCATATTATCACAATTTTAATTGAATGTAAATACATATTATATTATTAACTTGTCTTAAAATTCGATGCGTAGTCTTGTGGCATATTTTTATTTTTCTCACTCATCGATGAATCGTCTATGTACAGAGTGTTCGTTTTGAATTGGAGTGTTCAAATAAGTATCTCTTCACACACATGTTGAAATAATATAATCTAACTCCACAACTACATAATGCAATATAGAAGCCGAGACAAACAAATCTGGTAATTGAATATTTCGTTAAGATATATCTATAGACATCCGACAATTTTTGACGACGATATTTTATAACACCACAAATATACTATGAAACTGAAGCCAAGGAGCGATAAAGAAACCGAATGTGAATAAATTTAACAAGTTTGTGATGAGCTAGATGAAAATACATGATGCTGTACAGCTTGTCGCTATGTGCTGATACACAAGTCGGAACTAATATGGTTTTTAGCTTGATGTACGAATTAAATAGTTTATTATTCTGATTGTTTATATTTCATTTCGGCGAACAGACGTTAATTAAAATATTTACAGATATTTATGATTGGATTAGACTTCGCTCACTCAGCGACAGCTTGTACGAGTGGATCTGGATCAATTAAAGGCCATCCCTACGTTTTCAGTGGTAAAACATTCACACCTAGAACTTACACTAGATATGCTGTGGTGCTATTAAGTAGAAGTAGCATGAATTATGGACCATATCATGGATTGTAAGTTAAAATTCTATACGCAGTATTTTACGTATTCATTGAGATGAGTGTAAAATTTCTGTTAATCTGGTAATTAAATAATATTATCATTTTATTACAATATAGATTGGTGCTTTTAGTTGGTAAAATATAGCTAAAAATGGCACTAAGGCGCTATAAATTTTGATTTCGACTTAACCATAATTAGATTTCGTTCACTTGGCAGCTGCTTCAACGGTAAGGACTTCCTACTCGGCGGCCACCTGAGTCTGTGCGGTGCGGGTTTCCTCTTCTGCGATCGCGTCTTCTTCGAACTTCTCCAGCACGAGCACGGGTCTGATTTTTAGGTGGCTGTCTCTGGCGTACACGTCTTTCTGTAACTTGCCCTGAAGCACTTTCGGTATGGCGCTCAGGAACCAGTCCGGGGTCATGATCCAGTCGGCATGGTCCAGCGCTATGAATAGGAACAGCTGCACCACGAAGTACAGGACCATGAAACCGTAGTAGTACCCGATCTCTTTGGGGTTGTACCAAAACACAGATTTGATGATATGCCCGAGAAGGTACGAAAACGAATAGCACGTCATCGAACCGGTTGAGAATCTTCTGAGGTACAGAGACCTCTGGGCGTGTTTGTACGCTTTCTTCTCAGTTTTTGCGTCAAATATCAGAACCAGAATTATGACGCAAATGAACTGAATGGTCGTCTCTACGTGCAAGTACTCGGGCATCATGCATAAGTTTTCGAACTTCAAGTTAAGCAAATCATTTAAGTAAGATTATACTTTTGTTCTTTTCCCCACAGCAAACTGATTTTACGCAATGGCTCTAGAAATACCGTACATAATAATAGGTATAACAAGACAGCAAAACATCGTCAAAATGAGGTATTTTCTGGTTTTGTTCCACTATCTTTTTGGCGTTATTTTCTATTGCTCATAGAAGCCAGATAATAAACATCCAAATGCAGAACCTAACATAATATTACTCCACATGGGGAACATAAAGGTATTGTGTCCGTTTATGAACATAAGCAATAATATTTAAAATGCTTAATTAGATTAATCTCTATAAGTTTTGTCCGTTCCATAATAAGATTAAAATACTGTTGGATTCTATATTGTTTCACGTAATTTACCTGCAATACACTCGATTTCTTTTCCTGCTAGTAGTGTTGGAAATTTTGTTATATAATGTTTGTACACATTGTAGTGAACGAAATGTGTTGTAAAACTAAAAATCATAGCCAAAAGAACAAATATAATGCTGTAAGTATACTTTTGATGATGCAACTTCAACTATTTAATAAATAATATTGGTGCTTGAACTACATAATTAATAATATTTAGTAATATTGTTGTACATCCATAAAAAATTGGTGCACCAGATTCATTGTTAAATGTTATAAACCACGGTTCAACAAATGGATTTTCTATTCCATCAATTGGAACATTCTGAGGGAAATCATAGAATTTCTTTTATTAAGGGTTGTTTTGAATTAATTATTCTCTATTTGCATTATAATTTTTTATGGGATATAGAGGATTATCCATTGAACTAAATAGCCACTCTATTGCAAAGAACACAGGGAAAATACAAAATGATCCTAGTGTTCTTTTCACTGTATCTATTGAAAGCTATCTTACTGATTTTGCTTTCATTTGTGTAAAACCATTAGTAATACCTGAAATAAGAACTATAAAGGTTCTCCAGTTAGCAAATATACTGAAATTTTGTTTTTTGCCTTTTTTCTTAAGATAGACGTGTGTGGAATCGCTTGTATTAGTAAGCTACTATCCATTATAGTTTACATCCCATAAACTTTTGTAATCTTAACTCGGTTACAAGTTCATTTAGTGAATGTAGTGTAAATTTATGATATATATTACATATTATTTCTAACATAGTTTAGGCTTAAATAACATCCTCACCTTGTCAAGTCCACTTTCCACTTCAATGATCTTCTTAAATCCGTCCAAGGGGTAATCGATTATATCTTCTAGAAGAGACTCCCACAGCCCATCAACAATAATAAGTGCAAGTAGGGTCAACTTAACTTTAGTATCCCTTTCAAAGACTAAATCGCTGTCTACATTGGATTTCCTACTAAAACCAAATATTCGATTCCAAGATACCAGCACAATTAAAGCCAGTCAGTTCTATCCAAATTCACGTGTTAATCTATCAACAAATATAAAACTCCTCCCAGCCACATAGAGTCTTGCTGTAACTCAAATAATTACAATCTGTTGAATATACTAGGTTCAAATCAAGTCAAACACAATACCAATACCATCCTCTTAAATACAGTTAATTACATTTATACAACCTAGCACAATAACCACATTTATTTGAGCACCTGATAATACTCAAGGCTTAAATTCCTAAAATCGATTTTCAGCTTCGACTAAGTTAAACTTTTCATAACTACGTAGGTCCATGTCTCTCTGGTTCTTCGAGGTTCTAACTTGGCCTAAATAAATTAATTTCTGTGTTTTCCAAGAAATTAAAGGTCCTCATGGTTCCGTTAAAGCAGCTTAAGTTGCTTCTAAATTTATTTTAGTAAGTTAGGTGGTGCCAATAATTTGTAGACGTCTCTTTTCCTAGTTGTATTCATATTATAGTTGGGTTAAATCAGAAATGCTCTCGGAAGTTGGATCTACCTACCACTTTTTCAAAGTACTTCTTCGTTTTTCATTGTAATTCCAACATGTCGATTTTAGTTCTTCTCATATGGCTTCTAAATTCAAAATTTGAGGTAGTCTCAGCATTTGAGTTATATCAACATGGTTTCGTTGGTTGAAGTATCTTCAATGGTACTTCTAGACGTGAATTTCAATTTACGGCAGTTTAAGCTCTGGAATAAATAGATACATTCTAAAAGTGGTCAGTGAGCTTTAGTCACTAGTGGAAATCATTCTTTAGACCACGACTTCTGTACCTTGAACTTTAACGTTTTAATTTTGATTCCAATTTCCCATATTTTGGCGATTTTGGAGCGGAATTAATGAAATTTTTAAAATCTGTTATTTATTCTAAATAGAAGTTATACAATAATTTTCGATATATGATAAAAAATGACCACTATAAATTTACAACCTCAGCTTGTCCTACAAGGATGCCGCTTCTTTCAATAATTGCATTCAGACTATAATATATTCCTGTTATATATAAATTATAATCTAATAAATAACTTCACTTTGGCAAAAAACAAAATTTCAGTATATCATGATTGGAATACCAATTATATAAGATGCGATAACTTTTGGCATTGGATAATTTAATACAGCATCTATGTCTATTGTTCCAAATGTTTCATGCTACATAATCATTGCAAATATGGCGATTCCACGCATCACATCCACTGAAATCAAACGTGGGGTTCCATCACTAAAAATAGTTTGTGGATTAATGAAATTATGAAATTATTTTAGACGATCTATTGATTTTGACACTAATGTATTTCGTTATAATGTTTCATTTTGATGTTGACTTTGTTATTATAACATTTAAAGTGGAAAACTAATATATACAAATAAATCATTATATTCATTTATATTTAGTTTCAGTTATTTATATTAAATTTACTGCAATCACACTTTTAAATTATCATTGGATACATTCAAAATATTGTTCTTAATCAACTAATTCTATATCTAGTACTATATAAAAATTCTTTTCAATTGAAATTCGGTATTTGTCTACTATAATTTTGCAACAAATGATCGGATAGTACAAAATCAATCGTGTAATACATACAATATTTTAGAAATCATATTCATATTGATTCGATGAAATGAAGACTACTAGTAACTGATAACATGATTTAATACTAATTATTTAATTATATAGTACTAGATATAGAATTAGTTGATTAAGAACAATATTTTGAATGTATCCAATGATAATTTAAAAGTGTGATTGCAGTAAATTTAATATAAATAACTGAAACTAAATATAAATGAATATAATGATTTATTTGTATATATTAGTTTTCCACTTTAAATGTTATAATAACAAAGTCAACATCAAAATGAAACATTATAACGAAATACATTAGTGTCAAAATCAATAGATCGTCTAAAATAATTTCATAATTTCATTAATCCACAAACTATTTTTAGTGATGGAACCCCACGTTTGATTTCAGTGGATGTGATGCGTGGAATCGCCATATTTGCAATGATTATGTAGCATGAAACATTTGGAACAATAGACATAGATGCTGTATTAAATTATCCAATGCCAAAAGTTATCGCATCTTATATAATTGGTATTCCAATCATGATATTTGCTAACTGGAGAACCTTTATAGTTCTTATTTCAGGTATTACTAATGGTTTTACACAAATGAAAGCAAAATCAGTAAGATAGCTTTCAATAGATACAGTGAAAAGAACACTAGGATCATTTTGTATTTTCCCTGTGTTCTTTGCAATAGAGTGGCTATTTAGTTCAATGGATAATCCTCTATATCCCATAAAAAATTATAATGCAAATAGAGAATAATTAATTCAAAACAACCCTTAATAAAAGAAATTCTATGATTTCCCTCAGAATGTTCCAATTGATGGAATAGAAAATCCATTTGTTGAACCGTGGTTTATAACATTTAACAATGAATCTGGTGCACCAATTTTTTATGGATGTACAACAATATTACTAAATATTATTAATTATGTAGTTCAAGCACCAATATTATTTATTAAATAGTTGAAGTTGCATCATCAAAAGTATACTTACAGCATTATATTTGTTCTTTTGGCTATGATTTTTAGTTTTACAACACATTTCGTTCACTACAATGTGTACAAACATTATATAACAAAATTTCCAACACTACTAGCAGGAAAAGAAATCGAGTGTATTGCAGGTAAATTACGTGAAACAATATAGAATCCAACAGTATTTTAATCTTATTATGGAACGGACAAAACTTATAGAGATTAATCTAATTAAGCATTTTAAATATTATTGCTTATGTTCATAAACGGACACAATACCTTTATGTTCCCCATGTGGAGTAATATTATGTTAGGTTCTGCATTTGGATGTTTATTATCTGGCTTCTATGAGCAATAGAAAATAACGCCAAAAAGATAGTGGAACAAAACCAGAAAATACCTCATTTTGACGATGTTTTGCTGTCTTGTTATACCTATTATTATGTACGGTATTTCTAGAGCCATTGCGTAAAATCAGTTTGCTGTGGGGAAAAGAACAAAAGTATAATCTTACTTAAATGATTTGCTTAACTTGAAGTTCGAAAACTTATGCATGATGCCCGAGTACTTGCACGTAGAGACGACCATTCAGTTCATTTGCGTCATAATTCTGGTTCTGATATTTGACGCAAAAACTGAGAAGAAAGCGTACAAACACGCCCAGAGGTCTCTGTACCTCAGAAGATTCTCAACCGGTTCGATGACGTGCTATTCGTTTTCGTACCTTCTCGGGCATATCATCAAATCTGTGTTTTGGTACAACCCCAAAGAGATCGGGTACTACTACGGTTTCATGGTCCTGTACTTCGTGGTGCAGCTGTTCCTATTCATAGCGCTGGACCATGCCGACTGGATCATGACCCCGGACTGGTTCCTGAGCGCCATACCGAAAGTGCTTCAGGGCAAGTTACAGAAAGACGTGTACGCCAGAGACAGCCACCTAAAAATCAGACCCGTGCTCGTGCTGGAGAAGTTCGAAGAAGACGCGATCGCAGAAGAGGAAACCCGCACCGCACAGACTCAGGTGGCCGCCGAGTAGGAAGTCCTTACCGTTGAAGCAGCTGCCAAGTGAACGAAATCTAATTATGGTTAAGTCGAAATCAAAATTTATAGCGCCTTAGTGCCATTTTTAGCTATATTTTACCAACTAAAAGCACCAATCTATATTGTAATAAAATGATAATATTATTTAATTACCAGATTAACAGAAATTTTACACTCATCTCAATGAATACGTAAAATACTGCGTATAGAATTTTAACTTACAATCCATGATATGGTCCATAATTCATGCTACTTCTACTTAATAGCACCACAGCATATCTAGTGTAAGTTCTAGGTGTGAATGTTTTACCACTGAAAACGTAGGGATGGCCTTTAATTGATCCAGATCCACTCGTACAAGCTGTCGCTGAGTGAGCGAAGTCTAATCCAATCATAAATATCTGTAAATATTTTAATTAACGTCTGTTCGCCGAAATGAAATATAAACAATCAGAATAATAAACTATTTAATTCGTACATCAAGCTAAAAACCATATTAGTTCCGACTTGTGTATCAGCACATAGCGACAAGCTGTACAGCATCATGTATTTTCATTTAGCTCATCACAAACTTGTTAAATTTATTCACATTCGGTTTCTTTATCGCTCCTTGGCTTCAGTTTCATAGTATATTTGTGGTGTTATAAAATATCGTCGTCAAAAATTGTCGGATGTCTAACACTGAAATCAGCAATGTTAAGGAACGTTATTAATTCAAAATTAAATGGTTACATTAATTGATTAGGAAAACTTACGGGCTCGGATTTTTACAGTCTGAAATAAACTTTCCGCTTATGATTATGAAAACGCAAAACGGAGCGGAACAGAATAAAACACAGAATGTTTTATTTTACAACGAGAATAATTTGAAGTAAATAATTAATAGATATAGTAAATAGAAATTAAATAAAATATAACGGAAGATGATAGCAAAAACAGATGAATTTGCTTTAAATTAGAGGAGAAGAATGATAACTACAGTTCATGCTATTTAATATGCAATGATCTTAATAATATTAAGATAGTATATAGTAAATTAATGGAGATAAAAGGTAATGTAAAAGATTATACAAAAATAGTTTGATTAGCAGATTTAATCATAAGCATAAATCATATAAATGATATATTACCACATTACGATAACATAAACATCATTTACGTGGCGCCTGGGATACTGCCAACTCTGGTAGATGGCACTATCCATTCGGCACTTTGGCGGAAGAGTCTAAGATTGTCTGGTATGGCAACAACAAGAAAAAGGTTACAACCAAACCTTCTGACCCAGAAAACTCGTCTACTTGCGACGGCATGGGTTATGGAAGTGCTAGCGACGAGGGTATGTTCGAACCACGTGATGACTTCAAAGGTAACTTAGCGAGGGCTACTGCTTATTTCTACATCAGATATCCAACTCAAGCTGGACCTATCACCAGACTCTGGCCGAATATCGACGATATGATTGATTTGGATTAAAATTATGCTAACACAGATTTACAATAAGCAATACCGTAGAGTCGTTGAAGTTTAAGGTAACAAAAATCCATTCCAAGAAGAACAAGGTTTGACCGCTAGAGCCTTCTGCGACTTATCTGCCTATTATCCTTGCTCTCACTTCCAGTGATAATTGGATTGTTATTAAATATTATTTATTAAAATATGTTATAACATATTTTGAAAATTAATTATGTTCCTGGCAAATATGACAAGTCATTTTCAATACATTTGACATAATTATAGACAAATGATAAATAAATTTCACTGCATAAGTTTTTTAATTCCGCTAACGTCCATAAGTGCTTTTATTTTTTCGACGACTTCTTTGTTTTCTATTTGTTTTAGGTAGTGTTCGAAGTTCTTTTCTTGTCCCCAAACTTCATTTATTTCTGTCATGACTTTTTTGCTAACGTACATGTAGTTGTCATGAATTTTGATTGCGTTTTTCATTTCGTCGCTCACCGTTAGGTTGTTTTGTTTGACGAAGCTCCATTCTTCGAATTCTTCGTTTTCTTCTGAGCATGAGGAGTCGTCTCCGAGGTATCCTCCCGCTGTTTCGTTTGCGATTTGAATCAGGTCTGCGAGGTATTGTGCTCCGAAGAGTTTGAGCACGTTTGCGTAGAATTGTTGCCGCCTTCCGTCCGCAGAGGATGCTTTTGAGAAGTCGTTAACGTAATCTTTGAAGTACAGGTGCGTAATGAGTAGTCCGATCGAGTGGTTGTCGATCTCGCTCATCAACAGTTAATACCTCGAGTGCTGGTATTCATTGAACACATACTGCAATACTGATGAGTAGTAGTAGTTTTAGAACACACACAGCTTCCTGCTCATCATGAATCCCGTTTTCAGGTACCTTTTGTTGCATTCGGTGCAGATCTCGTTCACCTCCGAGTAGAAACGGGCCTTTCCAAAGTCGATTATTCGCACGTCGAACGGGTCCTATTTGAACATAACGTTGTTCGCCTTGTGGTCACCGTGAAACACTTTAAGGTGTTTGAACTAGACTGATATTTGGTGCAACCGGAGGGATATTTTATCAGCCAAAGTAATGTAGGCTGGGGTGCGCTCGCGCTTTCTGAAGTCGAATAGGGTTTCGTAATTATGTAAAAGGCCGATTTTGATTATCATTAACGGGCCGAAGATAATCGGAGCAAAAATGGAGCAAGTGAGCTCGGGCGATGCACTAAATACGTACTCGTGAATTTCCTGCTCCTGCTGGAAAAACAAGCGGTTGTTGAAGATTTTCTGCTTAATAACCTCCTTAGAAGCCTTCTCCGGATAACGCACACACTTGTACAAAACATCACCACTCACGTATATCACACCATACGTACCCTTGTTAAACTCTGCCAAATCGGTCATATTCAACCATTTAAATATCTGCGCATACGTCTCCTCGCTGGAAGCATTCTTCAGAAAACGCTTCACCATTACCGAATACGGACTTTACGCGATTTTATGCAATATAGGCATATTTTGGAGCGAAAATAAATTAAAATGCAGTCTGGAAATATTTTACATTAAAGTTACACTCACATTGAATTACCCACACCGCAATAATATAAACAGATGTATTTGCATCCATTTAAAATTACAAAGTTATGATCTGTGTGTTTAAATAATTGATACGCTAAGAAGGAGTAGGGACGCTCAAATGGTCAGGTTTTGGTGGGTAAATGACGAAGGTCTCATGTTTGGAGTAGATGTTCATGCTAATGACTCCCACATATTTAATAATTTATTATATGAGCATAAATCATAAATTTGAAACGCGAAGAAAATAAAATGACTCGCTTAATTGATCTCATCTTAACTGTAACCTCATCATAATTTGTAATAGTCTGGTAATAATATGCAATTCAGAATGAGAATTGCTATAAAACAACTAAACTCTGCTATGTATGGCTGTTTATAGCGTTTTTGTGTTTGCTTAGTATGTTTTTGTGGAGTCTTTATTTCATTAAAAGTGAAAAATATTGTAAAAACGAATAATAGTATTACTTTTATTATTTTAAATTTAACTGAAGATAATTTATAAGAAATCAAGATTGATTGAAAATATTTAGTTATTTCAATATACTATAATGATGAAATTCAATAATTTATCAATAATACAATAATTTATTTGATCAGTTGACTCAATGTACATTTCCCTAACCTATATTTTAGTTAACTTATTGAGTTTCATTATAGTATAACTAGAAAAGAAAAAAGTACAAATCTATATACATATCTCGATCTCCAACATCATGTTTGTACAAATTACATTACTTTCACTCTATGTGTATTAATTTATATCGTTATTAAGAATATATAACATATTATAAAAACGTGTGTCCCACACACTCCACAATATGTTAAGCCTAGTTTGTATTATCAATGAATAACTACCAGTTGTACTCATGCATGGTCTTTCATAAACAGCGTAAGATGTTCAATCTATAGCTGACTGGATTTCGGAAGCTATACCTGGTACATATGTTAAGAATTGTGAAGTTGGTAACGGACCCGATGCTACATTGGTTATGACTTTGAACTCTCAAATATCTGAATTATCTACTTGTATCAATAATGATCCAAAACTTAAAAAGGGTTTTATTGGTCTTGGATATTCCAACGGTGGTATTTTGATGCGTGGATATTTAGAATTGTACAATCACAAGAAAGCTCCTATGAAACGCATGGTTACTTTATCGGCTCCACTTGGCGGGTTCTTTTGTGGAACTCACTCACCATGTTATACGTTCGGAGAATTCCCAAGCATTTTAACTAACTTGGCTGCTGATTTGATTTATACCAAGATTATATAGAATGTGTTAGGTCCCTCTAACTACTGGAGAGATCCATATAATCTAGAAAGCTACTTAGAAGGTTGTGCCACACTTCCAACACTTGATAACCTTGTTAATCCAAGCGAGTAAAAGAAAAAGAACTTTATGAGTGTTGACAAGATGGTTTTGTTTGGTAGTGCTAAAGACGGTGCAATCTCACCCTGGTAAAGTGCTTGGTTTGGTACATGGGGAAAAGATGATCGTGAAGTGACACCCATGGAACATCGTGATGTGTATGAAAAAGACTTATTTGGCCTTAAAACTATGGACCAATAAGGAAGAATACACAGATTTGAATCCGGTTTAGGCCACTTAGATTATTACTAAGACAAAGACTTCATTGTCTCATAAGTTGTTCCATGGCTTGAAATGGAAGCTTGATTGATCCTTATTATTTTATTAATACAAAAAATATTTTCATTATCTATATTTAGCGTCTATTCGTGCTAGTTAAATAGCGCCTTCAATACAATCTTCAAGAACTTCAATAATTGTTTGGTCATAAACTTAGTCTTATTATGTATATACGAATTCAGAGAGTGTGCATGTATTTTACAGCATTTCTCTTGTAAGTGCAATTATTTTGTTGTTACTTTGCAATTATTAATTTAGCTTGAATGCGAAATTTTGGAATTCTTTGAATTGGAAATTTGTTGCGAAATTGTACGTTGCCCGTATGTATGATGGTGATATTGTTCGTGCGATCTGGCTGCTTTGTTTTCCTAGCGATTTTGCTCTCATTAAAGTGGTTATTTGCTCGATTCGTTCAAATATATTATCATGAGAATTAGTTTCCTTTCACACCTCAATGAAAACTCGTGGTTATGTGTCCTTTGGTGTGCCGGAGTAGGAGGATTTGTCTCTTTCTACTGGTCTTAGGTCTCCTACAAGGTTGAACACGGAGAAGATAAGTTATGCCTTTTAGTCTTTGGAGAAAGTGCCCAATGTTGCGCAAATCGTGAACATTCGCCATTTGAATTTGTCTGGGAACAAGTTGCGCTCGATCTCTTTCATTCAGCAGATGCGGTCCCTGGTTACGCTGAATGTGTCCAACAACGAGTTAAAGTCTCTTAGGGGCCTCGAGAACCACAGCACATTGCTTAAATTGAACGTGTCGTGCAACTACTTGACCAAGTCCTCACTGTAATCACTTTATTCAACAATATTGACTAATGTGCAGCTTTCTTCGGATTAACAGTGCGAACCGGGAGTGGACCTGTCCCAGTTCAACTGTGACGAGAACCCCTTCGTGGACTCGAGCTACCCGTTCAACATCTTCGTCCTCCTCCCTCAAACGGTTGCGATTGTGGACCACATCATTCTGAGTGCAGAGGCGAGGGAGCACCTGAGCGGGTAAGACGTGCAGAAAGCTCTGAGCGGAGTGGAAACGATGATACACAACGGGCTGGTGATAGACACGTGCCAGCGGAAGAAAGTTTAGTACAGGGCGCCCAGGCTGAGCAACGACTTCTGAGTGAATTGTAATTATGGAATGAATATATAAAGACATTAAACTGAATTATTCTCATATGATAATTATTATCATACATCTTCTAAACGGGCTCAACTATTCGATGGTTGAATTCTACATTTTGAAGAAAAATTACAAAATATATCATTTGTAACAAAGAGTTATTGGAACATTACTGCTTACGGCTTACTTTTTGTAGAGAGTAAATATTAGGCCACTCCAATTCAATGGCGTGTTCTTGTAAAAACGAAGCTTAAATCATGTTAGCGCGCTTTACTCCTGCCAGCGTGTCAGATAATATAGCGTATTTAACTTGCCCACGATCAACTATAGCCTCTGAAACCGAACCCGATCACTGAGTTTGTATATTATATATAAGCGATAACTAACGATACTAATAAACATTCTCACTAAAATGCGGCCATCAAGCCACGGGCTTCTGGGCCAGCCGGAAGATGGGCGTCTTGCTCTAGGTAGCCGTCGGACAGAGTCGAGAACTCGTCTTCGACGCTCGTGTCCAAGTCGAACTTACTCTGTTCGCGCATCTCCCACTAAGCATTCTGGAGCACTTGTTACCCATCGTAACAGGTGCCAGAAGAGCGTTGGGCTGAGGCGCGAGGCAGAGCGTTCGCGTGGATGTACTGTTCGTATTGAAGGAACAATTCGACAGCATCTTGCACGCTAGAGTATCCGACCAGTTCTAAGTAGTAGGTAGCCTGTTATCTGGAGACGTTCAGCGCCAGCATAAAGTCAGTTACTTTCTTAGAACAGTTCATGATTTCGGGAAGTGGAAAGGCCTCACTTTTGTGTGAGGAATGAGGCGATATAAGCAATTTCTTTACAGACACTAAAAACACTGAAAATCAGTTGTAATTTTGTAAGCAATATTATTTCATAATTTTTGCTTCTGAACCAAGAACATTTTTCACATAGTTACTATGTATATATCTCGATGGTGCTTCATACTGACACCGAAGTTGGAAGAAAACGTGATCTTCAGATTGGTTGCCTTCGATCAGTTAACAATCATAACATGTAAATTAAATTAGTACAACTTCTACAAGGATATCACTCGGTTCTATCTATTACTAAAGTTTTAACATCCTCCATTTATATTATTCTGTTGAATAGTTTTTCTGGAATAGTAATGATCATTTTCGAATAGTTAAACACTGGATCCAGTTTCTTAAGGTCTTCGATTGATATTTTACGTTATAGGTATCTTAGGAACGAGACTGTGATGACTGTCAGTTTAATATCTACCACTTGAACAATTGCTATTGCCCCTGAATAGTGCTTTGGCTATGTCTAAATAATCAAGCAGATATCTCCTCTACGCATTCTTTGTATGATTACTCGTTCTTGTGTTTTATTATAAATATTTATATCATACGTCTTGTTCTAATCACAACAGTTTTTTATTTTTTCCGCATTTAGCAAATTTGCATGCATTTTTAACCCATAATATGGTTTTTCAGTAAATTATGTTAATAGAGTAGTTGGTATATGTTAATCACCTGAAAGCATTAATTGAGGTGGTAATTTAAATATAGAGTACTAATAATAAACAAAGAATGATACTAAATATATCATGAAATAGTCAGTCTTTTATTTCTAATACTAATTCTCGTTATTCCGAAATGAATTGTTCTATATCGCTTTATAATAATGAATGATTATAGAATGGAAGTAAAACTAACTACCACAAATGATTTATCTCTTCTTACTCAACGATTAGTTTAAAACGTATAGATGCCAACATTTCTATAACCATATATCGCATTTCTGGAAGAGACCATGCATAGTTTGTCATTCGTTACCATCGAGTCAATAATAAAGTATCATCTTCAAATGTAATATTTGCAAGTATCAAAGAGGATGTAATTAGTCGATGACAATTAAATTGTGTTAAACTATTTAGTCCGTAAACAGACAGTATTCTAAAGAAAAGAACGAGTCCAGCTTCTACTACTGGTTAATCAGTTCCAGAATTCATAAGTCTCGATAATAGTAAGTTAAGATTTGTTTAACTAGGTCCATACAACATTTTAATTTCCGATGTTATTAAATCTGCATCTTATTGCTGTGGTTAAATATATTGCAAAAAATTTAAGAAGAAATCAATGAATTGTGACTGTGTAAATTTTGGTTGAGGCATATTGAAGTGGCTTGATAAACACTATATTATACAATAAAACAATGTAACAGAACTATATATTCTAAATCACATTAAATAAATACTATAAACACATGTTTATACATAAGACAAAAAAAGATAATATAAATTTTATACAAATATAAAAATTATCTATGTGCATTCTTGGCCGAGTGGTTAAGGCGTAACGTTAAGGCCGTTATTGACAGCAGTCAGCGTGGGTTCAATCCCCACAGAATGCAAGTTTTAAATTTTATCATGCTATCACAAAATATGTAACAGAATAAAAAGAATATTGTGAATAATATACTAAATGTGTTGATGAGTTAGTACTCATCAACTCAATTACTAACCAACTAATCTAAAAAATGAAGCGCTTTTTGATTATTCCACATTCTTCTCCTTAGCTAAAAATATTTGGCGGGCTAATAAATTGTGTTATTCCTGGATCTGGATTGATTCTACTTTCAAAATTCGAACCAATAAGAAGAAGAAAAGTGGTGGCCATTGGGTTGTTTTAACTGATACTGGCAACAATTGTTGTCGGATACTTTTGGGGAATTATGAATGGTATAGCAATAATGAATTCTTGTTTTGTACATCCAGATAATACAAAATAGGAAAAACTAACAAGATAGAAGTTCACCAACATAAAAAATACGCGCAAAAGAAATGATCAAACAACTAAAATGGTAAATACAGGTGTAATAGCAGAGGAGGTGTGATAAAACACTATTATCATATTTATTATTTTATCATGTATTTTATTATTATAAAATTATATATCAATTCACTCAATAAGTGGAACAGTTTTAACACCAAGCGCCATTTCTCTGAGCATTTGGTTCATATCTTGGTTGAGAGAGACCTTGTAGGGAGTTGGGTTGAGGTATCTCTTCTGGTCTTCTCTCAGAGCGTACACCTGTTCCAAAACGTACTCTCTGGTGCTGGCTAGGTCTGGGTGCTGGAGAATGACTTTTCCGTTTTCGATCTTGTGTGGGTACTTCAGCTCGCCGTGGTCGATCCAGACGTTGTGGAGCTTGACCACCTTGGCGGGCTTCACCATGACTCTCTTGAGTTCGTCGTGTGGGTGGATGCATGTTACGATCTATCCAGCGACTGGAACGTTGACGCCCTTCTTGCAGATGATGTCGGCGTATGGTTCGCCGGAGCTCAAGAAGAGTCTATACACGTCCTTAGATCCAGGGAGGGTGGCCTTGGAGATATCTTCGGTCATCTTCATTCTGGCCTGGCCGTCAATTTCAACAATCTTGTAGACGCCGCCGAGAGCTGGCTGGGCCTTGCAGGTGACAAGGTGGGTGCCGATACCGAACACGTCGACTTGGGCGCCTTCCTTTTGGAGCTGGACCAGCACTTCTTCGGTGATGTCGTTGGAGGCGACTACTTTACACTTGAGGAATTGTCCGTCGTATTTATTGTGCATGTCTGGGGAGCACGGGGTAAGGTTATCGTACTGCTCGGTCATGACCTAATGGACTTTGTTGAAGATGAGTCTGACTTGTTTGGACAAGTAGGCGAGATCGCCTGAGTCGAGTCTGATGCCGTTGGCTTGGATTCCGAACTCGAGCAAGGCGCATGCGACGATGACGAAGTTTGGCACACCTGAGTTCAGGGTATCGTAGGTGTCAACGAGAGCGGTGAAGTTCTTTGGCTGGGTGAACGCGAAGGTGGTGAACGCGGAGAGTTCTTGCTCGTTACCGGAATAGGAAGAGAAGGACACTTTGGCGATGTCCTGCTGGGTGTTCAGTTAAAGCATGAGTGGTGGCTTTTCACCTCCAAACAGGCGTGACTTCCAGGCCAGGACGCGCTTGGCGAACCACTCGAAGTTCTTGCCTCCGAGGAGTGGCTGGACCATGGCGTGCTGTTCTGGGATGAGTTCTTCAAGGCCAGTGGTGAATGATAGTATATAAGCGTGAGCCATCGTTCCAGATGCGATTGTGCCCATCTGCATGGCAGCGAGCACGTTCGAGGTGGAGTTGAAACCACCAATGAGAGCGTAACGAGAGGCAGAAAGACCGCCGTTCGGGCCCTGGGCTCTTCTCAAACCGAATTCGAGGAGAACTTTGTCGGCCAGAACCTTCTTGATGGCGTCTTTTACGTCCACATTCGGCTTCTTGGCGTTGGTGAAGACGGAGTCAGTTGCAACACGCATACGGCAGGCGTTGGTGCACATGAGAGTGGCGTAGTTGCAGAGGACCAGGAGGGTGGTCTCTACGAGCTGGCAGAAGCCGAGAGGGCCCTGCACGATGACGAGCGGCTCATTGGCGAACACGACGGTTCCCTGGCTCGGGGCGGAAATGGTGAGCTGGGAGTAGTGGAGGGACTTCAGGTACTCGAAAAAGGCTGGCGGGGCGTGTGGCATCGTCTCCTTGACGTACGCGAGTTCTTCCTCGGTGAAAGTGAAGTTAACCAGATATTCCATGAAGGCGTCCAACCCGCCAAAAATGGCGTAGGAGCCCTTGAACGGATTCGTTCTAAAGAACATCTCAAACGTTGATTGCTTCATATGAGACCCTGCCATGAAGTAGGAATACACCATAGAGAGTTGGTATTGGTCAGTTAATAAAGGGGAAATGCGATCCATGATTGAAGTGAAATAAACATCACCATATCTCGCAATAATTTATACAAATTTGTATTTGCTTCTATTTATTTCTTGTTATTTCAAATTCAATCAATCAAGGGAAACATAGGAAACATACAGACAACGACAGTTTAGGCAACAAATGCGCTATTATTTTTTAATCGTTGTAAATATGACTATATTAGCAATATTTAAATAATTCACATTTTTCTTTGCTTTTTCTTTTTCCATTATGACAAAAATCATCCACATAATGTTTATTATTAAGTAAAACATAACAATGGGTTCAGTTTTCTTTGAATATTTAGGTTTCTATTTCATTATTGAGCACTCTTCATGATAATGTAAGTTTAGATATTTTAAATATTAATTAGAGTGAAATGCTGTGTGTTAGGAAGGTAGTTAACAGCTTGAAAATGATATTTCTTCATTCATAGAACATATGTATCATATTTTATGTAAGTTTTCACTCCTCCATAATTGGCACAACAACTTTATCAATTTTTTCGATATGAAGTGCTTCTTCGCATACTGATTTTTACCTTATGTTTTGGTATTTCTGGCAGAAGTCTGCAATTTTCCCTAGTTCTGCTTATTTTTCTTCCGCACCTTCCTATTTTTGTATTTGACTGCTGATCATGTACAAAATAGTAGCGATTTCGTACCCAGTGAAGCCAAACATTGCAGTCTTCGCGAAAACTGAATGTTACATCTGCGTTGGTGATAGTGGTAACCAGATCTTAACATTATTCTACAGTTTTAGTACAATCCAAACCAGAACGTCCTAGTACTGAAGTAAGTCGTAACCTCTCTTGAGCACCTCCTTAGCCCTCTCATTGTGCTTAGCGTCCAGTTCCTCCAGTTCTTATTTTTGGAATTGGTACTGGAGCTTCACTTTATACGGTTCCAAATGAATAAAAGCCTCTTCAACTGATAAATATGGAATATAAAGAATTGGAGCGGAGTCGAACATGTAACAGAGTCCTTCGTCTAGCTAGTGCGCATCAGAAAAATCAAGGGCGTAGTGATCTGAGAGGACGAACCCGCGAAGGTTACATACGACCGAATTACGAGCTAGGTTTGTGGCACTTCTCACATTGCTTCTTAAGAACGAGAACACAATGAACTAGAGAGATGCAGAAATAATTGAGAGCCCATAGAACAACAACGCAGTGTTAACTTGCTTCATAGTCGAAATCTTGTAAAACTCAAGTGTGTGCGGATTCGCACAACTCAGACAAATCAAGGTGAACAGCGCAGTAAACACCTAATTCAAATAACTCACCACATACAGTGGTGTATTGATTTTTACTTGCGGTTTCAAAAATTTCGGATGTCCACATTCAGAAATCAAAATTCGTGGTAGTGAGACAGCTACTCCTGCTGATTACTCTAGAATCTCTTTTTAATAGCTTTTAACGAGGTCTTTGAAGCTTTTAACCGTTTCTGTTGATTGGAACGAGAATACGAAGCATTCTAGGAGACTTAGCAATGCGAATAAGCTGCATAGATTGGTGCTTCTTATATTCATGCTGAATTGTGTTCCTAATAAACACAGCTGTACCAAACTGATGATGCTGAAGCCGATCCACCATAGCACTCCGTTTTCGTTCCCATTGCTGATAATGGGAGCTTTGTTTCCTTTTGATTGGTCTGAAGGTGTTGCTTGAACAAAAACGCTGTCCTGCTGCCATTTAGCTGGTTCTGCTTCAAAAATGCTGTACTGCTATTATTTTGGGTGAGAAAGTGAACCTGAGGAAACAGTAAGGTCTTTAACGAGCTCTGAAATATGCTCGGTGGACCCGGTGCATTTCTGAATGAAGTCGAACCAGTTCATTTTCTTGTTGTAAAAGAACTCGAAGGATGTTTGAGTTGTAAACTGGTCCATGTGCGCTGGCGCAAGATTTGGAGCAAATAAAAGCTTTACTGGCTGAGCCTCTGAAATCTGTGGAAGGGGCTGTTCGGATTTCGGTGATGACTGCGGAGAAATCGGTTGTTCCTGATCAACTGACATAATTGTAGAATGAAGTGGAGATGTAAACTTTTTGACATCTGAATCCTCTTACGATATGAAGAAGATATATTATAAAAAATAAAATAATCTCTCTTATAGTCTCACCTTTTATAGTCTCACCCTTTTCTCTCCGGAGTAATTATTACGAAGCAGTATTCGACTTAATATTTAATGAAACAATATTTAACTGTAGAAAACAACAGTATTTGGATTATTGACAGCTAATTTCAGGTGTACAAGCGCATTTAAGCGAATTACGATCTGTGCTGTAATTACAAAAATTAAAAATACTGGGAGGGCCAGATATGCGTTTTCCAGCCTCAACTGTATTAAGCTGTTCTGAATAACGGGCAAATTTATATTTAGTGCTTTGAAAAAATATATTGTTTGAGCGCGAACTTGCAACTTGAATTAATTTGTGAGATCCCGAATATCAACTTAAACAATCCGTACTCGTTCATGCACCGTTTATTTTCACTGAACAACGAACTATTTGTTCACAATAATGAGAAGCCGCTTAATTAAGGGTCCATATATAAATTAATTAACGGTCAACTTGAAAAGGTTGCGGAAATGTGCGGAAAATTCGTGCAGTGCAACGAAAAAGTGTTCGTTGTAGACCTGATATACAACCAAGCGGTTTCATAATTATAAAACGACTTCACGCTTGTTGAAGTATTTAAAATCGAGAAAGCATGCGGAATATCTTTTGCTCACAATGGAATCATAATTTTTAACTCTCCAGAAGGCGAATTAGTACATATAATTTTCACTCTTGCTCGAGTTTTAATATCATAATATTAATTCAAATTAAGTGCTGAAAGGATTAATTAATATCAACTCCTAAATCATTATAAAATTCTAAATCATTACTATTTTCAAACGAGTGAAATCAGGTTCGTACTTTCAATTTTGCAACAAAACGCAGGTGGATTCCCGTATAGATCGGCTTGCACGAAGCAGCCGCGTTAAGCCCCTGGATGCTTGTACCCGAGCCGTTGGTTGCCTTGGCTGCGGAGGTGCGCCTAACGTACATAGGTGTATCTAAAACTAATGATCATTCGCGTGAACTTACAGTTCCTGTACAGAAGACCGAACTAGTATAAACGAAAGTTAAGTGAGTGGGATATATAAATGAGAAGATAGAACAATACAGTAGATACGATAAATATTTACATATAACGAACGATTAAGCTTGTCAAGCTGAAGTGGCACTGCTGGAATACTGGTTTTGATAACATGATTTAGCCCTTGGTAATATATTATTAGTATCATGAATGAATATTTATCAAACTTATTTCATTGATCTGCGTAAGAGTTCTGAATGAACTGCACCCATATTTCAATCTTTATGTTTATAAACTGGATCTGCTCGTTTATTATTAACTTGATAGATTCTTTCTGGTGAGTCAATTACTCTCTGAACTTTGAGACTCTGTTCTCAGCTAAGATGAGCTTGATCTACTTGTGGGAACTGTGAACAGAGAGTATTTTGCTGTAGAACTTAAGCTCGTCTGTTTTCGGAACTTCTTAATTTTAGAAGTTATATTTTGAAAAATTCTTGTGGTGCTAAAGTGTATCTGTATTAGTAATTTTGTTACAGCTAACATTCAAGGAATTTAATTAAGTTAACTTCTATAAAGGAGATATATCAATTATGCATGTTGAGTGTGCAGAAATATTTTCTAGTTTATATAAGTGCTACAAAGGATGCAGATCAATAACTTTTGCATAACCTATGTAAAATCTTTTTAGATTTTTCATAAATTGAAGAGGCCATATGTCAGTAACATTAGTTTCATAGATTCTTAAATCTATTAGTTAAGGGCAGAATTGAATAGGTCCAATATTTTAAAGCTATTCATTACTACCTAAACATAAAATTTACAAATCTACGAAGTTAGAAAGGTGTGATATTTAGGTAATCATGTTCCCAAATAGATCCAATTCTTTCAAACCGAATAGCTGGGGAGGAACAGTTCGAAGATCTGTGGTTTCTGTTCCAGACAAATTTAATTTCTCTAATTTTGGAGAATGTTATAACCCAGATTTATCTTGTAGCTTGTTATAACAGAGTAATAATTCAACTAAATTTGGCAAAGCTAGTGTGTAGGAAGTTAATTTATTATTAGATAAATATAAGTGAGTTAAGTTAGGAAGAGATTAAAGCGCTGGAATATCCTCAAGATAGTTTCTTGTTAAATCGAGTGTCTTCAGGTTTTTGAGTTTGGAAATAGTTGAAATATCAGATATTTTATTACCTGAAAGGTCTAGTTCAGTTAGGTTAGTGAGGAAAGAAATGAGATAGACATGCTCTATTTTTCTATAATTTAATGTAAATTCTTTAGTTTTCTATGCAAATTCTTAACTAAAGAAAAGTAAATTTCTATTTGACACATCTACCCAAACTTCTGGTGGAACATTCATTTACAACAGATCCTCTATTTGCTGTAAATCAAGTATTTCTAGTTATTTGGAAGAGCCAAAGTGGTTCATCAGGTCTTCTTCACTTCTGATTACATGATTGACAGGTTGCATTGATATCTGATTGGGAGCGGAAATGCTATGAAATTAAATTTTAAGTGAAATAAATGTATAAATGAGAAAAGGAAGAATTGAACACATAAGATACTACATAACCTCACTCAGAAGGGTTGGATATGATACCTCCTTGGGGTGGGATATATAAATATGACCCCAGAAAATCACTCTGGTCTATCAATTACTAAAGTTTTAACATCCTCCATTTATATTATTCTGTTGAATAGTTTTTCTGGAATAGTAATGATCATTTTCGAATAGTTAAACACTGGATCCAGTTTTTTAAGGTCTTCGATTGATATTTTACGTTATAAGTATCTTAGGAACGAGACTCTTCATAATTTGTAGGCATTCTATTTAAGTATTAAATTAATTTGAAATGGGAAAATTTATATGTCATAAATATTTAAGTCGAAAACTGACTATTACCACTTCATTTTAATTAAAGGATAAAGATTTAATTAAAAAAATGAAATATTATATGTTGGAGCATCGGTATGCTAGAGAATACGTTTCGCTCTTTAAGCTCAGTATTGTCTGTTGGTGTCGTCATGAGGAAGTGACATATAAGCTTACATGCACATTAGCTTTCATAGCGTGATCAACACTTAGTTATGCCCACTTAGTGAAGACATAATGATGCCATAACTGCATCGTTTGCAGTTCCAGATGAAACTGTTTTGTAATATTGTATAATATAAATACAGCTCATTATCCATAGTTTTCAATATCAAAATACTCAGTAAACCTGTTTACCAAGATATTGTTAATTTTCTGCGATACCTATAAAATACCACCAATTTTCTAAGCGTTTCTTTCAATAGCATTACAGTAACGATGATAGTACAGCAATTTATCATTTACCTGTAAATAGTGATATCTCATAAGCACGTTAAATGAAAGAACATGTTATTTCAGATCTTTGAAAGTTTAGAAATTCATTTATTAACTCAAGTATTGATTGCAGCTATCTATGATTTTCACAATATCATCATTTTCAAAATAGTTATCTTATTTGTTCATATTCAATTATAATCCGAAAGGACCCAGTGAGAGTGAATTGATAACGTTGTTGATTAGAAGATCGTCATCCTGAATAAAATATTATTTGTTGTTGACTAGGTCAATTATTTGTACTAGTTCGCCTTCTGGAGAGTTAAAAATTATGATTCCATTGTGAGCAAAAGATATTCCGCATGCTTTCTCGATTTTAAATACTTCAACAAGCGTGAAGTCGTTTTATAATTATGAAACCGCTTGGTTGTATATCAGGTCTACAACGAACACTTTTTCGTTGCACTGCACGAATTTTCCGCACATTTCCGCAACCTTTTCAAGTTGACCGTTAATTAATTTATATATGGACCCTTAATTAAGCGGCTTCTCATTATTGTGAACAAATAGTTCGTTGTTCAGTGAAAATAAACGGTGCATGAACGAGTACGGATTGTTTAAGTTGATATTCGGGATCTCACAAATTAATTCAAGTTATAAGTTCGCGCTCAAACAATATATTTTTTCAAAGCACTAAATATAAACTCGGCCGTTATTCAGAACAGCTTAATACAGTTGAGGCTGGAAAACGCATATCTGGCCCTCCCAGTATTTTTAATTTTTGTAATTACAGCACAGATCGTAATTCGCTTAAATGCGCTTGTACACCTGAAATTAGCTGTCAATAATCCAAATACTGTTGTTTTCTATAGTTAAATACATACCCAGCGCAGAATCTACTGTGATCACATTTAATAGTTACTCTTTATGCAATATTTGCATTTTTGAAATGGTGGATTATAATAATAAACGATATATAATTTATTCACCGAATGAGAAAATTTTCTATCAATTTCCCCTAATAGTTAATATCTCTGGATTTAATAATATTTAGAATACAACTCGATACAACTAAACTAGACTACGATCATAAAACATATAATACAAACATAGTATAATACATACAAATACTATCATACGAGCCTACAAAGTAAACGCATAAATTAGCTTTTATAGGTTCAACGAATTCTGGGAAGACCTCCCTTGTGTATATGATTATTCGTGGAAGAAGTTAGATAAATCAATCAAGAGTGCGAAATAATTCTGGTTGGCAACAAAATTGATTTGGGTTTAGGAATATTTAAGAAGTTGTAAACACTAGCGCATGAGAAGAAAGTACAGCTATTCTGCACATCCGCACTTACAAATGAAGGGATTGATGAGCTCGTTGAAGCTATTGAAAATAAGGAAACAAAAGAAGGTGAAAAACACCTAGAACTAGAAGATTTGAAGATACATGAAGTAATAGTACAAAGAAAATGCTGTTAAAACTATAAATGAACTCATTTATTTTTATTACCACTCCAATCTTTCAATGCAAAATTTGAAAAGCTACAACATTCAAAACTTGATAAGCGTTAACAAACTACCTGATAACAGCTTCGTTGGCGTATGCCAAACAGAATAAAAACTTACAGTTATATTCTTCGGCAGCGACTTCAAAATTAAACATGAAATTGATTTATCAGCTACTTTAAAGGATAACGATTAAGGCTTCCTCAAGTCCATATTCAAGTCTAAATAAAAACCTTTGGTTCTCAAACCCGTTATTATGAACGATGTTATGCTTATGGTAATCACAACTTCATCTCAATCACAGCTATATTTCTTCGACGTACCAGAAAAAAGCTGTATTAGCTCGTTAAAAATCTAGACTCCAGTTATTCAAACTATAAATGCTTAAAATGACTTTATGATTGCTACTGGATAGTAAATATTAAAAGTATAGACTTATGGAGAACCTATTTCAATTTATAAAGTTGAAGACAAAGGTATTTCTATCTCAAAAGTACAAATCATTTAAAGAAGAATGTATATTTTGTTATCTTCACAACAATTATTGTTGTTAAATCCAGATACTATGAAATTCATTATGATTAAACGTTTCACGTAAGTTATAGGATTCTCAGCCAATTAATCATAAGTTAGCGACAAATTAATTATGATTGAACAAATACAACAAGATTATGTGCTATCAATTCTTACTATTTATAATGAATAAGTACAATCTGAACCATAAGCAGTCAAATTTAAGCTTTCTGCCAAGATTTGCGATATATTAGAAGTTAAAATATAGAAAAATCTTGTATGCTGTATCGTTTAAACAGATTAATAACTAATAGCACTTAATTTTACCATTAATACTTCAGATGTAATGTCTGAACCATCTCTTTCCATCCTTGAATGTGACATATAATCTAAAATCTTGTATACATAAATTAAAACTTTAAATACATAGCTATTTAACAGTGAAATTTATGAATCGTTAACAAGTATTGAAAATCTTGATCCGTATTACACTAATATTGCTATTTTAACTTAAGCCACTGATAGAACAATCAAAAATGAAGTTATTTAAGTTTAAGCTGAAGTAATTAGCGAATCTGAGTTTGGACTCGTTGAATTTTCAAGAGTCGAAAAGTAATTTATCAAGCATTTGAATTAAAATCTGACTATAGATTAGATAATATAGTTCCTTTATAATGCGTTTATTGATTAAGGATTTGTGAAATCCAGAGATCAAATTATTAGCTAAAATTCGTATGAAAATTAATAATTAATAGATAAGATTTATGGTTGTACATAAAATAAACTCCATGACGTTTGTCTATTTGCGTGTCTTAGATCCAATGAACTTTTCGAAGTGTTGATGCATTTACTTAATCTTATCGAATCTAAGGTTACTATTTAAACTTAAGAAATTCATACAATGGGTAACGTTCGTTCATTAAGTTATATTTGTTAGTAAATTATAGATTTTGGTGTTAATTTACTTACGAGAGCGTTCAATAGCTTCCAAGACTTATAGTAGCAACGTATTATAAATGAAAATACAGTTCACAATGAATTAGCTGCATAATTCAATTTTACTAAATAAACAATGGAAGCAATGGAAATTACAGTCATAAACGCTGTTAAATGTCTTGAGTTTTTAGCCTAAACTAGACCAGCTTTTGATGATTTAAAACGCAGAGCTGATTTATGTGCAGTAAAAGGAACAATATTTGTAGGTATCAGTAGATTTTTTGTTGATACCTTTTAAAAGAAGTGGGAAATGTTTGAATATCAATATCCACAAAATGAATGCAGTTCTGGATAAAATATATTGTACACGAGAGATTTTGGTTTCTTTTAAAATGAATTGTTAGAAATTAAGGATTTGTAAATGGGTCACGATTAACAATTCTATGAATTAGATAGTGAAGTTAACACATGTGCACATATTTTGATAGATTCTGCTTGTTAAAATTTGAACATAATTTATCAAAAGTTATCAATAAGGTAAGTATTTGAACACATTGTAGCGCAATTACAATAAATTGAACAGTAATAGGCTGATTTGAGACTTGTGCAAAATTAATATGAAACTTTATTTGACATTCTAAGAATTACTCTCGCATATTCATTATTTAGAGCAGAAGAACATCCAAATAGTATTTTGGAGTAATTGAAAAAGCTGAGTATTCATCAAGAACAGGCTGATAAAATTTATTTCATGTCCAAGCTGATGTTTGAAATTGATTTTAAGCCGTAACAACCATCCATCATGAACATCGAAACGGTTAAGCAGAATTTGTAAGGAAATGATGCCATGTTTTAGGTCTTACAGTTAGTGGGCTGCAATATTGATTAGTCCGTTATGGTGAAGCTGTCTGATTTCTTAACGTAGAATGACTTGGGTCTGTTCGAAGAGGAGATACGTAGTAGTATCCGTATTCTTCCGTATCCGGATTTAATAGTGAGGTTGACTCATTTGGCAGCGATGAAGCAGAAATTCAACATTGCCTTAGCCTTGAGCCAGTTTTGTTATCAGGATTACCTTGAGCCTGAGGAGTCGATTATTTACCCTGCGCATCCGTGTAACACGCAGTACGAGAATTTGGTGCGAATTTTGGTTTATCAGAGTCAGGTCACTGGTGAGTCCAAGCCTTTAGTTTAGGCCGTGTAGTACATGAAGTCATATTTTAAGAATTTTACTTTGTCTTGCAAGTTGAATTAGCGCATGGGTATTTTATTTTCGCAGATGTTGTTGAATCAGATTACGTTCGCTTCCTTAGAAAACCAGGTTGAGAATCTGTCCGTGTCAACTTCCGGCTACAATGCGAAGCCGCTTTATAAGAAATCAAGCCAGATCCAGCTCTTGATGCTCCATCAGCAATTCTCCGATACGGAGAAGCGCCTGACCATAAGTTATTGCATTTGCAACAACACCAACCTCGGTTTCTGCTTATCCTTCTTGTTCAACACCGACCTCCTCCTCTGTTAACAGTTCCTGCAATACCTTAGAACACAAAGAGACACCCTCTCCGAGCTCACCTCACAAGCGATTGTTGCCGTTGAAAACCGCCTCAATTAGCTCCCAAAGTTCCTCGTAAACGAGGCCGAGACACTCGATTTCGAGTCCGTTCTGCCCGAGATGTTCAAAAACGACTCGTACGGATTAATAATTCCAAACTAACTCGCCTTCAGCATGAGCGTTATTGGCGAGCAACAGGACCTCCCAATTTTTGTCAACAAGAAACCAACGGAACTTAAATTATTAAGGGACGCAATTAACCAAATGAACGCGGAACCGAGCGCCATGCAGGGGAAGAACGCGCCAATTCAATACCAAATGCCAGCTAACGGCAATTATGGAGCGATTAACACGTACTAACCTTATTAATAACACTAATAATATGGTTAAAACTAATAGTATGGATAAAACTTACAATACGGATAGAATTAATACGGTCAGAACATTTATCAATAGAATGCGATGGGACAGGTTAACGCGGTACCGGTGAACAAGCCAACAACAGCGTTCCAGCCAAGAGTGACCAAAGCGGTGCAAATGAAAATGGATATGATGGCACAACGCAAAGCTGAAGAACAAGCGGTCAAAAACCAGCCAATACAGCCAGCAAAGCCAAATAACATGTACTCCAACATCCCAAGCAGATACGCACAATAACCAGCCATTAAACAAGGAATTAACCAGAGACCAATCAACCAATTACAACAAAACCAATCTGTAGTGCACCAACAACCGTATCAAACAAATTACCAGAATTAATACCAACCACCACAGAATATTTACCAGAATTAACCAGTAACTAATTAGTACCAACCAGTGAACACAGCGTATCAAGCCAGATAACCATACCAAAATACAGTTCAATAAACTGCTTAACCAACTCAACCATACCAAAATCCATACTAACAGAACCAACAAGCGAATAAACCACAATATTTATTCGCTGCGCCATAAGTAACAAATCAACCATTCTCTGCTGAAGAATAACCAATAAAGAGCAAATACAATTAAGGAGTTGATATTTACTCAGAAGTACCTGACGTTTAAGTCAACCAAATACAAAAACCAGGCATACTTAGAAATAATAACGCTAACCAAAATATGGCTGTAAGTCCACCTCCTAAGGTTGCTAAGAAAGGAGTCGCTTTCCAAATAATGTGAATGAGTGAATCACATATCAATTATTATATACGTAGTAATATTTTCCAAAAAATAGATATCAAATTCTGGAACCTGATCTTACTTTGATTCGATTACTACATAACCTCGAATTGAGACACCCACACCCTTTCACTTACAGACACCCTAAGTGCTCAGATACAGACACCTTCGATTTTTTATAGTAAAGGTGTCTATAACTGAACTACAAAAGGGGTTGTAAGTGAATTGAACATTGTAAATCTCTTTTGTATTTACTAAATTTTTTTGAGCTTTTGAACTTTGTATGACCATATATATAAATTATATGCAACTTAATCTTCTATATAATGGTAATTAATGCAAATTAGATCAAGAAACTAGAAATTTGATAAAATTTTCAGAATATTTTTTGAAAAGGTGTCTGTAACTGAAATGGAAAACCAAATCTGACACAGGAAATATACCAAACTGGGCCAGATTTGCTCTCACTTATAGACACCCTGGTCATTTTTGAAAACTGCTCGGGTGTCTGTATTCGAACAAGGGTAGGTGGTTCAATTCGAGGTTATGTAGTACGTAGGAAAGACCATATATAATAGAGTTGTAAAACGTGTAATTATTTTAGTTTCATATTTACTAGGCATTACACACGTTGAAGTTGAAATACATTCTATTATCATAAGTTAATTGAGAACAAATTTGAATAATATTATATTTCTCATAAATTGATAACATGGTTTCAATTTCACTATAGAAGTCTTTATTAAATAATTCAAACCCAATCAAACTATCAATCAAGAAATAAATCAAGTGAGCTACAATCTCTGTTCAAAATTTTACATGAAATTAGTCAAAAAACTAGAGTTAATATTCCTATAATACTGTAATATAACATCTGTGAAAATGATTGGTTGATCAATATAAAATCAGAAAATATTTGACTGACGTGTGATGTTTCGTATTTATGATGCTATTTTGAAATAATAAACAATTTATCAATTTATAAACACTTCTTAAAATCATAATGTAATAAAATTAAGATGAAATAATTGCTGAATGGATTTCAAAATATGTAGACAGCGAATATTTAAATAAATTGATTTTTAAAGTTCAACATATAGTAGAAGCCTAGAAGAAGAATAAGAAGACGCAAGAATATAACGATGTATTATTAATATAAATGTTTAACGAAATAGAAAATCAATTTTGGACAAAAATTAGTGATGAGATAGCCAAGGTGGAAGAATTCTACAACAAAGAAGTGCAAGGTGCATCAAAGCGCGTAAATGAAATAAGAGAAGTCGTGTTCAACAATACTTCAGACCCTTAAACTGTATCGATAATAGAAGAAAATATAACAGAAACTTACAGGGGTCTCGACCTGCTCAGTAACTATTGCAATTAGAATGCAAGTTAATTGAGAAAGTTGGCTAGGTCGTGGACGGTCAATAGCAACATATAAATAGAGGCTTAGATAATAGAAAACAAGCTGTAAAAGGTGGGTTTCGCGGATCCAGAGTTAATTCCACTTCTAAAAGAGAGATTGGAGTCTTGTCTGGCTTTATTGCTTGATGTGAGCAAGAAAGAGGCCATTGACTAGCTTAACAAGCTCTATTCTGACAACCACGCTCAGAAAAAGTCATAATCCCAGCTTCTCTCTGGCTTTTTGTGCGCGCTCGCTGTTATTTTCTGCATCACCTTTTACGTGATGATGTTTGATATTCCAACTCGGTTGAATATGAAGTTGAAAATTCTCCCCTCAACGATGCAGCTCTTACGAATTCAGATTTAGTGCGCGTTCATTCTAATCGGTTATGGAACGCTCGTTCGCGCCTGTGTGCACACGCATATCAACTACATTTACCTTTTTGAAATCCCCTCGTCAAAAACGGTCACCACCTCAGCGTAAATTGTTGGAATTGGAGCCGGAGTTCTTCTTTTGAGCACGTTTTTCGGGACCATGGCGGCTTCCTCTGCACTGGGGCCAAATTACCCGATTCCAATCCCGTTCGGGGACCACTTGGCCAAAGTCGCGTTCAAAATCGACCCGAATTTATGGGTGCTATTCACCACATTCATTCACCTAGTTGTTGCCTATTACATGGTGGTCGGAATATTCGCCGGAAAATGCCCCGGAATGAAGCACCTGTTCACCACCGTGTACAAAACACTCACCCCCTGGGCGCACCCGGTCGGCCTAACGAATTTCTTTTTAGGAACACACTTTACAGCATGGGGACTAATAATTAAAGACTTCGCCAGAATAGTTACCAGATAAAAAATAACTGATGACTGGCTATGCTTTCTCGCAGGTATCTCGTGTCTCATCAGAGTCGTTCAATGCATTAAAAAATTTATCCCTAAAAAAGAATGGTACCCATAAATGACCGGCGCGGCTTTAAACGCTGCTGTGTTCATTGGGTTCTTTTTACATCAAAAATCACTGATCACATCGCACAACGCAACATTCTGGTTTCTCTTTGTTTGGAGATGCGTAGAAACCGTATGTAAATTATACTGGGATTTTTGCGAAGATGGCGGTTTATTCTTCGGTGGTTTTGGTGGAAGAATTTTTAAATAAAAATCAAGCAAATGGTAATACGGAAAGTTGTGTAGACGTCCTAGTTTCATTCCTAAGTCTTGGATATATTTTTTCTTAGTATATGATACCATTTCAAGATGGTTATTTTCTTTTGCTGCTCTTTGGCCACATAACAAAGTATTTTCTCATTATCTTTGGGCTTTATTTACTGGAATAAATGAAATTGAAAGAAGATTTTGTTGGGCATTATTTAGATTGGATAACTAACAAGCTACTAACTGTGAAAGTTATATGGCTACTCGTTATATACCTGTTTTGGTTAATCAAGAAGAAACATTAAAAATTTAGAATTAGGTTGCGCACGTAACAAATCCAGTGGAGCACAAAACTTTATAACCTTCATGCACAAATGTGTTTGTAGGTGAGCACAAAAGCATTACCGCTTTAAAAACTCAAGTTGATTCAACGATGATTACGACTGAGGAATCAACAATTGCCAAAGGCGATGTTTTGATGATTGCTAATTTTGCTTCATAAGAAGAACCACCTGTGTGATTTTTTGTGATTAATTAATAATTGTAAAATACGCATTTTTAAATTCAAGAAATCATTCATTTATTAGTTTTGGTTCACCAGCATTATGGATTTAGACCAAGTACACAACGAATTTTTTAGTAAAACTGTTGATGCAGGAGAAACAATTCTAACAACAAAATTTACCAACTGAGGGAAGAAAATACAAATTTTTGCTGCAATAAATGCAGTAAATGAAAGACGCAGAAAAGACAAACAAAAACCAAAAAGAAACATTCAGAGTATAGAAAATACCAACAGTAACGCACAACTCATAATCCAAAGAGAACAAGAAATAATCGAACTAAAAACATAACTCGAGATAGAACGCAAAAAGTTGAAGTATACATGAACAAAGCCAAAGTTATACTGTTCGGATCGCCACAAAGAGTGAGAACAAGAAGAATTAATTAATTTTTCAATAATATAACAAATAATAATAAATATTTAGTTACTTAATTAATATTTAGTACTTCAAAATAATGAAGTTGCAAAAATAAATTAAATTAAAAAAGACCGTTAAGTAAGTGATTTATGAAACTCATTCATTAATTTAATACTTGAATCTTATACGATATTTTGAGTTCTTTAATCGACTCATTTGTTAAACAAAGTCCAAGTGTTGGATCATATAGATGATATCATATTAAATTTAAATTTACCTGTATTACACTACTTAGTCCTGTAATTCTTCTGAAATATTTATAATTAATAGTAATATTTAATAATTACATTGAAAATCACTTCATTTTAATATGATCCAGTTTTGCGTTATCCTGCCTCTGGTCTGCTTCCAAACGAATGTCACCGTTTCACTCGACGTTCAGACTCGTAGCCTTATTTTTAAGGCGTGGCCGCGCACGGACTCGTCTACTGAACTTAATGTGTGTAAATAATTGAGCGGAGATTTGTACAAGCTGTCCATTCAGACGGGTTCCTACACGTACGCCCTCTCGTAGCTTCAAACTTACGGAGTTGGAACCTCGATCGACATCACCATTCCATGCGGTGATCTGGTGAACAACTGCGCATCGGCCTTCAAAGCGACGTCCGCGATCTACGTGATGGAGTTTTAGAACGCGAAGGTCGTTGTGAACGAAGCGGCTTAGAATTTAAGAAGAGTAGATTTCAATAGAAAGGACTGCGTTCGAGACTCAAAGCTGTTGTACGGTCAAAATATCCAAATAGCTCCTGGCGTGTTTTCAAATGTGTTTAAATTTTCAGGAACTCCGACTCAGATTTGTAAGTATCCTTTGGATTCCATTGCCACTCTTATCGCTAACGACTCTACCTAGAAAAAAGCTGTTGTATAATATTTTGCATATCCTGACTACAGTATGGGATCTATTTAATTTAGTGTTTCACTGTAAACTTTATTTTAGAAAGGAACGTTCCCATGTGTGATGTTAGCTTCAGAAATAGTCGCTTGGTGCAATAACATGATATAAACTTTGGCAACACAGAGTTTTGGGTACAACCAAGTACAGTATTTTGTTCCTGGAAAGATTCCAAACAGAGACGGGACCATCACCAGAGTGGCCAACTATTCCATTTCCTACGAGACGAACGTTGTGGTAAATACTTTATAGGCCAGCTTCGACTGCTACTTGAGTTAGAATATTTTGATGTACGCAAACACCCTTCTTTTAAGCAACACGATGAACCCCGCCATAAATTACTGCAACACGACAATGAGCAGCTTCATTGGGTTTTCTTACGATAAGATGGTAACCAGAGTTATATTCCAGGAGAACGAAGACTTCAGGACCGGGAAGGTGTTCATCCTGGATTTCACCACCAGATCCCAGGTCTTGAACTCTACCTCCGAGTGGCTCGACTGCGATCTATCCACCAACGCGACTTACTGCAAGGAGGTCCTCGCGCAGCAGTCTATTATTTCAACTTTTCAGCAAAGCGCCCAGCAACTGATTTACAAAAACGATGTCTTGCTCAAGATATTCCCGCTGTCTCCAACTTTGTCCGTTAGCTGCCTTCAAGACGCGACTTCTCTGATTTCCGATTCCCAAGCGTGCGTGAGCATAACCAACATCTGCTAGAATGCCACGTCGAACTAACAGTTCACGTTCTCTTTCAAAAGCGCTCAAGACGTGAACATCACAACTCAAGCCGAGTTCCCTAATTCTGATAGCGTTTACTGCGTGAACAGCGTTTTCAGCCGCGAACAAGCAAGAGGAATAACCGGTGGTGTGGTTCAGATCGGCTCCAGTTTGGTTCCGATTAGTTTCTTTAGTGACGGAACGGCGATTGAGCCGGTGAAGAACGTTCAGTGGCTGGTTCTCATGGTCGGGGTGGTTATGGGGCTTATAGTAGCGGTGGGTATTTACAAACCGCTTGTGTGAGTAACTTTATTATAATTTTATAAATTATGAGATATTTCAAATGTTGTGGTTATGAATCATAACTTATGATTCCTTATTAGGAGATTTGGGACTCCGTTCAATTTGTGTAAGATCATTTTTGTCAACGGTTCGAATCCTGTACCAACCTTTTTCTAATATCATATAATTATGTTATATAGACTAATCTTACACATCTTTTACCGAAACCCACGGCTCCTTATTAGTAAATATCAATTGTGTAAATATCAATTGTGAAATATTAGAAGTGTAAAAATCCCGTTTATTATTGATGTTATATTCGTTTATATAAACATATTTTAAGTATATTACATAATATTCCACATCAAATCTAAACAAAAATTTATAGACTAAAAATATCAGCATAAATTAACTTTCAAGTTAGACAATATATTAACACTATTCTTTACTGTTCTAGAATTATCTATTGAGAAATATGTATCACTCGAAACAATAAAGTGGAAGTTGCACGGGGTCGAACTGGACTTCTGCATTTATTCTTTAAAATTTAAATACACGGACAACGTGGATAATTATTACCATTTTCATCATAAATTTTAACTTTCGTTTCACCCTTATTATCCTCGCATATATCATCTATTAGCGAGTAAATATAATGCAGTTACATCAATATTTAAGAATATTAACAAGTTTAGAGTTGAGTTGAAAATTAGCATGGAGCGGAAATATAAATATATCTGATAATTTGAATAATATTAAACATATCTAGACTTAGCTCCTTTCCAGAAGAACATTTAGATTCGCTTTTGAAAATATTTCAAGAATCAAAAAGTAATTATTTAAACACACGTATCGTAAGCTTATGAAAACAATCCAAACCTATTTATTCAAAATCGCTGTTACAAACACTTACTCATTATGTATATAAATTTATTTAGGTTCAAACAAAATAATTATATATTAAATCATTCCCATTTGATTCCATTTTGTGACCTTCCGAAACGCGATCCGGTTGTTTCCGGTCTCTGCGCGACCGTTTCATTTTGGAATCCGTTTTGGAGTCTTTTACCGATTTCGTTAAGGTTCTATGAGCTCACCGGCTAGTAGTTTTGTAGCTTGTTCGTTTTCGGAGTGGTATAGGCGGAATGTAGTTTCGGAGTGGGGGCGGCAGGTCTGGATTTTTCGTAACTAGTGAGAGGTTTTTCAGGTTTTGTATCCTAAGGTTTAGTTGGTGTTGGCTTCGAGGGGTAAGTTACAGTTGGGTAAACGTAAGGTTGTGGTTCCTCCTCTTCGTACTCTTGCATGCGGTCAAGGTGGTCGGCTCTGATCATCTCCTATGTTTCAGTTTTGTAGTTAATTTAGTCGAAACCAAGTGAGTAATGCGTTTTCTTCAAATCGTCTTTCGTCGCTTGACTGAGAGTTGAAATCTGACCCTGCTTTGGAGTGAACTCGGACCTGGCCTCGGATTAGTACAGATTCGGATCACTACCTAAGGTGACATTGGTTTACTTGTGCTTTATATCGGGTAAAACTGGCTTGCCAATTAAAGCTGCTGATTCCTTCAGCTAATCTCTGGTTGCTGAGGTATTGTTCTTGAGGGGATCGTAATTCATCACTATGTGATTCTCGATGTGCTTTTCCTTGTTTCTCAGCGCTTCGGTAGAATATTACAACTCATGTGGCTTGAATTCGTTTCTCTGGCTCTGATAATTTGAATACTTTGTTAATTTTTACAAATTCGGATCAGTTGGCTTTGTCATGTACTACTTGATTCGCTATGAGTCCTCTTTGTTATAGTACGCATCATTGTTCTTAAAATTAAGTTATTTTTCGGTTATTGGCTTGTCATCGCAATCTGGGAAACATATATTTTCTTTTGTATTAATGTTAGCTGGACGCATTGATTTAGCAGCTTGCGCGCTAAACTGTGTATAATTTTGTTTCATCTCAGTGTCAGTTTAAAAAGCTTCAGAACCTACACTAAGCGTAGATTTTTTAAGATGTAGACATTCTGTTTATTAGGTCATAACACCAATTAATTTCGAACTTTCTTCCAATGTTTCCCTTGTTGAAGAAATGATTCTATCATTGTTTTTCTCAGGAATAATAATACTAGAGTTTTAAAATCTTCTGCTTTCTTTTACAATTTTAGTATCACTTTGTTTTGGCTAATATGTTGCATTGAATTCTGATTAATACGAAACAGGTACACCTTCGTCAATTTTCATTTAAGATTTTAAAAAATTTGGAGCTTTTACTTACTTTTGATATTCTTCAGCTGTGAATGGTACATAATCATTAGTAGTGGTTTTAAAGCTTGGAGCGTCATCTCCTAGCACAACTTAATTCTTATACACTGCTTTAGGATATTTTTACTCCATATCATGACCCAAAAAATCTTCGTTCATTGCTGTTTTGTAAGTAGGATTTTCAAATCCAATTTTTATTTGTCCTGATTAAAAGTTTGGATTTACACCATGAACTGGCTTATTATTGCTGATGACTCGATAAGAATCTCTGAATTCAGAGAATTTCTCTGATACAGATCCATCACCTAACCAAACATGAGAATTTCTAATATTATCCCGAGTTTTTTCGTCTAATTTTGCAGCTGCATTAGTTGTTCCATGTATAAAGTCCTCTTTGTATTAAGATGATTTAATTGACTCTCCTTCAGAAATTATGATTTAACTCTTTCGCATATTTTATGGCAGTATCTTAGGTTATTTCATTTTGGGTATCTTTGTGATTTTTGAATTAAGCATTCCGGATTTTATTTGTTCCGCCATTCTAATGTATGTGAAGTGAAAACTAAAATACTACTAAAAGAATGTTATAAATAAATAATTTATATTCAATTAAATTAGTTCATTGTCTGCCCCCATACCCAGTTAAATAATCACCATCTCCAATTTATGATAGCCAAAGAAGATTTTAGGCATCTGCACAACTTATTCTTTCGTCGTAATCTAACTTTAACATTGGCTCAAGGAATTATTCAATTGCCAAGGCTTCATTTTGAAGGAAGTTATATTGATTTACAAGAATAGAACTAATCGGGGTTTATTCGTGTATCTTAATTTTACCAATTTTCTAAAGTTTTGCTTAATCAGCATTTTATAATATTTTTTGTAGACCGTGTTCACCTACAATCTTAACAATTTATTCAAGGTGTTCATGATCTCTTTCTATTTCTGTTTGGTGTGATTTCGTTTAAAATAAATAGTTTCCGACTAGCATTTCAAATATCACGCATGCTGCAGAAAAAATATCAACCTTTTCGTTATATTAACATCCTAAAATAACTTCAGGGGCTCTGTATTATCTGGTTTAAATAGTATAGTTAGAATGCTTTGCAATTGAGTACGCATTTCCTAGATCTAAAAGTTTACATTTAAACATTTCCTCACAGAACGGTATTAATGATTTTTTAGAAAAGTAGCTTACTAGTGTTGGATACAATGCCTGACCATTTTGTGATAACGCAAAGCACTTTTAATCGTGTTTATTAGGATATTTAGGTAAGATAAGTATTTGATTATTATCTTGTTGTGCGTTGAAAGAAAATAACATTTATGGTGAAACATCATTAGAATTTTAATCTTATAACATTTTCATGAGTGAAAATCTGGAATGCAAACCTGATGAAGCTAATTTGTGAATTGATTGTGGTTTTTAGTCATCAAAATATAGTTTTTCGACGTATAGTGCTTTTTATTAAAAGTTATTGCTAACATGAGAGAGTGTAATTTCTAGACCAAGTTATGTGGATAATACGAAGTTATTTTTAATTTATGCTTGTTAGATTAGGTCATACGTATCTGTTATGTTGGTAACATCAGTACCTGGTTTTTTGAGTTTGAATTTCATGAATTTGAGTGTGACTTGTTTATTATTTTCTTTTATGGAGGTGTTTGGGACATCTCCAGGTATGTAGCTGACTCTGAATGCTTTTTCTGCTTCTTTCATGAGGTTTTGTACGTTGAATATGTTCATTCCTCCAATTTTGTAGCATGTTTATTGTGCGGCCGGGTTATCTTTGAGGAATCTTTGGAATAGTTGTTTGTAGTTGTGCGAGTTCATGATTTTCAGCTGAATTTGTAGCCAGTCGTTTACGTTTTGCTTCTCGCCTTAGCGGGTGAGGTACCTTCCGACTTGATTCTTGTCGTCGTATGAGAGGGCGTCGAAGTCGTTCATGGTGATCGAGTTCGCTGGGGTGCACAGTTTTGCATCGAATAGGAACTGGGATTGTTGTCCGAAAATGAGTTCGGGGAGTTTGTAGTCGGAATTAGGTGTTATTTCGGGCAGGTAGTACTGGAGGGCGATGTTTTCAGGCTTTATATCTGTGTGAATGAAGCCGGAGGAGTGCAGTACGGAGAGGCCTTTTAGGAGGCACTTGGAGATTGTTTTCACGATTGGGATGGGGAGGGCCTTGTTCGCGTTGAGCCTCGGGGAGTAGCGCAGGAGCAGCTTGTACAGGGAGTGGCCGAGGAGCTCCATCACAATGCAGTAGTGCCTGTTGTTCGTCTCCTGGAAATCATCGTCTAAAGAGGTTTACTCGTAAATGAACCAGTCCAGCAAATTCACAATACACGAATCCTCCTTGATCACCTGCTGAAGCTGACGTAAAATGTACAATTCGTCGTCAAACGCAGATTCGTACGAAGGATCACACCTGCATATTTTTACCGCTACGTATTCCTAAGTTTGCTAACAGAAGGATAAATACACCGTTGAAAAGTGGCCGTGAGAAACCTTTCTTATCGGAATATAGGTGTTGCCGCGCGGTGAAGTAAGCTGAGTAACCAAAATATCTATGTCGCAATATTTGCTAGATGCAGTAGATTGATATCCAGCAGAACCCTCATCTACACTATGATCATCTCTATACTCATCTTAATCGCTCATTCTGTCTTGGAGTGGAAATTCTAAACCTTTCAAACAGTTTAAATACTAAAATTACAATTTAATGAAGATAATAAGAATAGTCCACACCTTGCGCAATATGTCGTTCCCTTGGTTACAACCAGATTTTATACGTGATATGTATATAGCTATTTGCAAAGATACGGGAGAACCCATATAAAAGGAAGGAGCCGAGTGGCTGCTAAATGTAGTTAAAAAGTCTCCATTCGGACAAATTCAGATGAGAAACGTCCGAATGGGGCATTAGACAGCAATTTAATTTGCTAAAAAATTAGAAGATACTGATGTGCCAGTTATAGACTTACAAGAAAATTCCATGAAAGATATAGGATTTGTTTCGTTATTAAAATATTCTGAACGTCATCCGTAATTGAAAAAGATTTGTGTTGGCTGTAATGATATATGCTAAGAAGGCGTATTGTAACTTTCTGACGCATTGTCAACTTCTAAACTTGAAATTATTGAGTTAGGTAATCCTTCTGGAAGATATTTCCCACGTGGAAATGCCAAATCTACTCATGCTAACAAAGCTGGTTAATAAGGAACGATCGCATTATTTAAGTCTCTTGTTTCAAATAAATATTTGAAGTATCTTGGACTTTCTAATAATTAATTAGTTGATCCTTCTAGATAAGATTAAGAAACAATGCTGTTTAATTTATTTGGACAAATGTTAACACAAAACTAAACGTTGATGGGCGTAGACTTATCTGACAATAATATTTCCAACGCAGGAGCGACTTCATTATTCAGGGGTCTTAGCTAAAATTATACTCTGTAAATTCTTGAATTAAATGGAAATAATATTACAAATTAGTCTATTCCATTGCTTTCTGCAATACTAACGTAAGAAACATGCCCTTTAACAACATTAGGATTAAATAATAATTAAATAGGTGTAGCAGGTGCAAAATCTTTAGCTTTTGGGCTTTGCTAAAACTACTCATTACAAAGTTTGAGTCTAGAAGATTGTGGGTTATGTGATGAAGGTGTAGGTATAATTTGTGATATTTTGTCTAGACCATTAATGAAAGAGAACTTTGATTAAAGCTTAAAATAGGTTACCGGAAAAGACGAACATTTTGATTAGTCTGAAAAAGTATTTGAATTAATGTAAAAAGTATAAAAAGATTGTTCGCCAACTGCTTGTGACAAAGAAATTCTTGTTGTTGACTCTAAAGGTAATGTGATGCATAAAGTAGAGTTAAATAAAATAAAAACAGATAAATCTTCAACAAAGCTTCAGCAAGATTTAGTAAATTCTATGGCCAGTGCGCTTGGACAATCTCAAGTTGGTTAAACAGTGTAATAATTTGCATCTTAACGCAACTTAGATGGTGTTGATTTTTCATAAATTGATACCTTAAATTTTGGTTCTAATGGTTTCACAGTTAAAGCCCTAAAATATGTGTGTAAGTTATTAAGCTCATAAGTACCAATTCGTACGCTAAATATACGAAACAACAGAATAAATTTTGAAGGGTGTTTTATGTTAGCTTAGTCTTTGATCAACAATCAATATGATTTGAGACGTGTTTTAGAGGATCCTGGTGCAAAACACGAGCTTCCTGAAAATGCCGTATTGCCAAGCTAGTTGCAAACTCTAAATCTACAGGCTACTGGTGTAAATGACGATGGGTTTTTGGTGTTGTGCTTTGCAATTTCATAGTTGAACGTATCTCAGGTAAATTTCTCGAATAATTTCATAGGTGAGAAAGGTGGTGAACTTGCTCTGCGTTATATAATGCGCTCTAAGTCTTTAACGCAGTTCTAGCTTCAGAACAACCAGGTTGGTCACTCATTAATAGCATAGATCAACGTAATGCTCGAAAAGAATAAGGAAAGAATTCTTCAGAATGGGCCTCAACGCATTTAAAACGATATATAATCACTTAAGTAACAAACTAAACCATTACCGCAATACATGGAGGAGCTTTAATTCCTTTAAAACTCTAACAACCGATGCAGAACCCTGATTCAAAAGGTCCAAACGGAAACAGATGATATAACTTCTCAGTTTACAAAATAAATTGGAAACGTTCAGGCAAGCATTGAACAAGTCCAAAGCGCACTTGAAAGAGGAGAGTCAAAGGTCAAAGAAGCTGTTGTGGTTACAACTGAACTAAACGCAAGACTTGCTGAGCAGAAAGGAGTTTGCCAGAAAAATATTGAAGAAGACCAGAGAAAAACACAAGACCTTGAAGCTCAGGCTAAAAAGAAAGAAGAAGAATTCTAACAATTGAAAGGAAATAAAGCAGATGTTGTCGAAGAAAAGAAGAAATCAATAGCCTAAATGCAGCAACAAACTCAAAAAGTTTACGAAAACATAAAACTAGCGTACAAAACAATAGAAATGCTAAAAATGAAATATGCCGATGTTGTCAACAAAGTTCAAAAATCAAGCTCAGTTTCCACACTCGCATTTGGTATGGATTATGAAGTAGTTATTGGCGTTTTAGCCAGATAATAACAAGTAGCAAGTGGTGCCGTCCAAATACCACCACCAAGTGGATATGATATTGAAAAAGCTGCTGCGGCGGGTAAAGAAGCCGAAAAAACAGCTAAGAAACCCAAAAAGAAGTGAAAGAATTTTGTATATAAGATCTGTAATAATATAACACACTTTAAAATCAGAATTTTCATTCAAGGGCTTTCTTTGCGTTGGCAATGACCTCGTTAGCAATTGTAAATTCACTTTGGGGGATTGTAACATCGTCTTTGGCTTCTTTCATAGTTTATTCTAGTTTTTCAATAGCCTTTCCTAGCATATTCTTATAGTCACCAATGGACTGGACTGCTTATGCTACAACTGTACGTTGTTAATTCATTCTAAAGTTGTCCTAATTTTCGTTTGTCATTTTTTCTAAACGTGCAACTTCAACATCTTTTTCTTTGTATGCAACTTCAACATCTTTTATGATACGTTTCAATGACTGGTGAGCAAGTTGAAGTTTTCTTTACATATTTCAAATGAGAGGTGAAAATATCATTCTCAAAATATAACTTCTTACTCACGGTTAGATATTCGGAATTTATGAAGGAAACGGTAAATATTAATATGGTATTACATGTAATGATATTAACAATATGAATGATTCTAATTATATATAGCTACTACACCAAGATAGTTTTGTATTTACTAATTGTATTTTCAACCTTACATATATTTTAAGGCACCGCAGTTGTAACAAGTACCCATTATTCTAGTTAATACAACTATATATGATGGTTAACGATTGGACGTGTACGTTGGGCTTTAGTACTGTTGATAAGGTCGCAGTTAAGCAAGTCATTTAGTATGATGATTATAAAATGTTAATATTTTATCAAAAATACATTTAAAATATAATTAGAATATATTCCACTTCATCCTTTAATGAAAGATATAAAGCACTACAACAAAGTCAACAAGAGCAAAGGCATGATAATCTTTCATTCAAAATAATAAATTCCCAATATGGGGGTTAAATGGTGCTGTAAAATAGTACAAATCTCGAAACGCATTTAATATTTCAACATTTTGATTATACTTATATTAACTTATTTATGTGTCAAATAACCTATTCCATACTTATAATATCATCTATATAATACAGTACCAGTGTATCGGAAAGAAATAATTCGTATTATTAATCTATTTTGCAATGCAGTTATGAGATATCATTAGTTTCAATGTATTATCGTTCGCAAGCAAATAATTGTGCCATTGTCGCAATAATTATTGAAACACATTCAAACAATACTGGAATACAAAACTGTATCGCATCCATATTTCAAAGTCAAAATAATATATTGTTTCCTGGAAAATTGTACATTGTGCAGGTTTTGAATTAAATAGTGCATAATACCTCATTATTGTCAACAAGAAAATCAATTACGGTATCAATTAACATACTTATAAGATGTTACTTTGACTCAGCGTCAGCTAAGACTTCATTTTCGTGTACCTTAGATATGATTGCGCGGCTGATTTATTTAGTAAATTGACGAGCTTTTTAAGATTGTTATAATTGAATAGTAAATTAATCATATGGAAAATGCATTTTGTTTATATCAATTTAAGTTAAAAAATTCCACTTCAATGCTTAAAAAACAATAAATCAAACCCATTACTCAACCCTTATCTTCGATATCAAATACTTCAGAAAATAGTATGGAAGAAGAAAATTGCGAATATCCTTAAATTAATGTACCAAAAATCCCAAAATAATCGTTAAATTCAGCTCGTATAAATGATTTAAGCCATAATGCTTAAGATAAAGAATTAGATATTTAATTTGATAGCAACGGCGATTTAATTCTTTAAAAGTCATAAAATACAATGTTTGAATTAATGAAACAAGAAGCTAATTCAAAAATTGATTAACAAACTGTATAAAATATAAACAAGACGTCTACTCAGTGGGAAATGAATCAAATTTTAGGTGTTAACATGAAAAATGTTGAATAAGTAGAAAATATTACTAACGAAAATGATGACTACGCTGATCTGCTTCAAGCAAGAATATTTGACATATCTTTAATCATGAAATAATAAAGACATCACACCGTAAATTACGTCTATACTGGTACCCTTTTTCTCTGAACATCATATTTCCTTTCCTTTCTAAACCAATGATCCCTAAGAAACCAACAACATTCCTCTCTTACCAAATATCTCGCACTAAAATCATGAAATATACATTTATTGGAGTGTTTTCATAATTATACAATGAAAATATAAATATAATATACCGATTTTCTATTAATAATAATATTTTTAAAGAAGTCTTTTCAATAGTTTTTTCAATCATATGTATTTAGATAATTTAATAACATCCTGCCCACATACACCGTGTTTTAGAACGTTATTTCAATATTTTTATAGTTTTTATTATTTCAAATATTATAACTAATTTTAAATATTTATTTAACTAAGATTAAATTGTCAATATTCCACTTCACGAATGAATCAGTTGAACGAAAAGGATTAAATAGAGTTATACACAAAAATAATATCCGGCGAACCAGTATCTGATTGGGAAATAAACGCTTTTCTTTGTAGACCAGGGTAGTTTAAACCTAAAAATTAAGAGCAATTTCTCGCAGAAAAAGCATAGCTCTTAAAAATTCGCACTTTAAACCAAAAGAAAATGCAACAAATAGTTGAATAATTTAATGTTTAAAAACAATGTGATTGCTTCAATAAATACACAACTTAGTAAGTACTAAGTATAGGAGATAGACATGAACTTCAAGATCTAGTTATTGAAAAAGGTCATATACCATGTGTATACCGATCAAATCTATGGCCTAGATTTGCAACTTAAGAAGTTGGAAGCGATGTAGCTAATTTCCTATCATTTTTATGTACACCTGCATTTGCAAAAATAATTAGAGATAGGACTATAAGAAATCTCAATCAAGTAACAATGGATGATGACGAAGAAGAGTAATAACAAATTGAAGTAGTTGATGAAATATAAGAAATTGTACCAAAAAATTAAGAAGATATGGCACTAAAGTTTGTACTTAGAAACAAGCTAATATTGAATGATATTAACAGAACATTGTCAAAAACAGCATTGTTCTGCGAAAACTAACCTTTGTTTCCAGTTCTTTGTGAAGTTGTAAGTTGTGCAGTAGTCAGATATAATAGATATGTACAAGGGTTGTCTGTTACTTGTGCTTTGTGTTTATTGTTTTGTTCAACTAAAGAAGATGCGCTAGCACTTGTATTCAGAATAACACAAAGTCGCATTTACTAAAATTTCTTGAAGATGAATGCGGAAACATTAAATATATATTCACAAGCCGTGTATAAACAAGTAATTAACATATTAAACACAAAAGAAGTTTAAAAACACTACAAAATAAAAGAAATTAATGTTGCGGAACTAAACGAAAATGTTTTCTAGGTAATGTGTGCTTCAGTTACGGGACTAGTATTATCAGGATTTGGAAAAGCTGGTGCAGAGTTAGCATGTTTAGCCATAGATTATTTATGTTTTTGCGATGAAAAGTTAATTAATGTTAGATTTTTGTAACTCCTAGTTTGCTTTTATGCTGTTAAAATAATTGATTTTACTATGCATGGTGATCTAGATTAATTGCTAGGTGAACTCACCAAATAGCTGATATTTGACAACTAAGAAATTTTAATGTTGGAAGAAATGATGAGACTGGTGTAGGCCGTTCCAGGTATTTAAGAATAAATCACAATAATTAATGAACTTGTTAGGTACGTTGATTGAATGAGTATGTTGTACTCCAATTTTCTTAATAATTATTATATATTTCACTTGTATATATAATCACTTAAATGTTGAGTTAAACAATTGAAATTCTAAAAATGAAATATGCCGATGTTGTCAACAAAGTTCAAAAATCAAGCTCAGTTTCCACACTCGCATTTGGTATGGATTATGAAGTAGTTATTGGCGTTTTAGCCAGATAATAACAAGTAGCAAGTGGTGCCGTCCAAATACCACCACCAAGTGGATATGATATTGAAAAAGCTGCTGCGGCGGGTAAAGAAGCCGAAAAAACAGCTAAGAAACCCAAAAAGAAGTGAAAGAATTTTGTATATAAGATCTGTAATAATATAACACACTTTAAAATCAGAATTTTCATTCAAGGGCTTTCTTTGCGTTGGCAATGACCTCGTTAGCAATTGTAAATTCACTTTGGGGGATTGTAACATCGTCTTTGGCTTCTTTCATAGTTTATTCTAGTTTTTCAATAGCCTTTCCTAGCATATTCTTATAGTCACCAATGGACTGGACTGCTTATGCTACAACTGTACGTTGTTAATTCATTCTAAAGTTGTCCTAATTTTCGTTTGTCATTTTTTCTAAACGTGCAACTTCAACATCTTTTTCTTTGTATGCAACTTCAACATCTTTTATGATACGTTTCAATGACTGGTGAGCAAGTTGAAGTTTTCTTTACATATTTCAAATGAGAGGTGAAAATATCATTCTCAAAATATAACTTCTTACTCACGGTTAGATATTCGGAATTTATGAAGGAAACGGTAAATATTAATATGGTATTACATGTAATGATATTAACAATATGAATGATTCTAATTATATATAGCTACTACACCAAGATAGTTTTGTATTTACTAATTGTATTTTCAACCTTACATATATTTTAAGGCACCGCAGTTGTAACAAGTACCCATTATTCTAATTAATACAACTATATATGATGGTTAACGATTGGACGTGTACGTTGGGCTTTAGTACTGTTGATAAGGTCGCAGTTAAGCAAGTCATTTAGTATGATGATTATAAAATGTTAATATTTTATCAAAAATACATTTAAAATATAATTAGAATATATTCCACTTCATCCTTTAATGAAAGATATAAAGCACTACAACAAAGTCAACAAGAGCAAAGGCATGATAATCTTTCATTCAAAATAATAAATTCCCAATATGGGGGTTAAATGGTGCTGTAAAATAGTACAAATCTCGAAACGCATTTAATATTTCAACATTTTGATTATACTTATATTAACTTATTTATGTGTCAAATAACCTATTCCATACTTATAATATCATCTATATAATACAGTACCAGTGTATCGGAAAGAAATAATTCGTATTATTAATCTATTTTGCAATGCAGTTATGAGATATCATTAGTTTCAATGTATTATCGTTCGCAAGCAAATAATTGTGCCATTGTCGCAATAATTATTGAAACACATTCAAACAATACTGGAATACAAAACTGTATCGCATCCATATTTCAAAGTCAAAATAATATATTGTTTCCTGGAAAATTGTACATTGTGCAGGTTTTGAATTAAATAGTGCATAATACCTCATTATTGTCAACAAGAAAATCAATTACGGTATCAATTAACATACTTATAAGATGTTACTTTGACTCAGCGTCAGCTAAGACTTCATTTTCGTGTACCTTAGATATGATTGCGCGGCTGATTTATTTAGTAAATTGACGAGCTTTTTAAGATTGTTATAATTGAATAGTAAATTAATCATATGGAAAATGCATTTTGTTTATATCAATTTAAGTTAAAAAATTCCACTTCAATGCTTAAAAAACAATAAATCAAACCCATTACTCAACCCTTATCTTCGATATCAAATACTTCAGAAAATAGTATGGAAGAAGAAAATTGCGAATATCCTTAAATTAATGTACCAAAAATCCCAAAATAATCGTTAAATTCAGCTCGTATAAATGATTTAAGCCATAATGCTTAAGATAAAGAATTAGATATTTAATTTGATAGCAACGGCGATTTAATTCTTTAAAAGTCATAAAATACAATGTTTGAATTAATGAAACAAGAAGCTAATTCAAAAATTGATTAACAAACTGTATAAAATATAAACAAGACGTCTACTCAGTGGGAAATGAATCAAATTTTAGGTGTTAACATGAAAAATGTTGAATAAGTAGAAAATATTACTAACGAAAATGATGACTACGCTGATCTGCTTCAAGCAAGAATATTTGACATATCTTTGTGATTAATAGGCATCTATAATAAATTAATTTACAATTATAACATTTTTGCATTTAAACTATTATACATTATATATACTATACATTATTACGTTACATTATTATACATACTTCATGTGTATTATATATAATTATATATATTAAATATGTTATTAAACAGCAGTTTATTAATTACTACGTTTATTAATTACCGAACTAACAGGTAGATGTTAAATTTTAGCAATTCTTGCTAAAATGGCCTGTATCTAACTTTATTTGTTATTAGTGACTATTTTAAAAGTGTTATTATTCATTTTCTACATTACCTCGAATGCAGACCCCTATTCACTTACATAAGGGGGTTTTGATGGAACTAATAGACCATGATCAATATACACCAAAGGACGCACTGTATGATTAACATAAAACGGCCTCGGCTTTTAACAGCAAAGTTTGAACATTTTTGCATCTTATTAATATTATTAATAATTCAATAGATGAATAATGAATATTTGACTTTGTTCACAGGTCAAGGTCTCTTTTGAACGCGTTAACAATCAGTTCTGCTCTGTCTTTGTACTTCACGAGTCCGTTTTGAAGAGTCCTCGAATATTCCTCAGCGATTTGGATCTTTTTCAATAAATTGCCCCTCAAAAATGAGAGACTGAAGACGGTCCTCGTCGGCTCCTTCATCTTTTTTATCTCTTACGGGTCGATTTTGTCCTAAATGGAGGCGAAAGTGTCATCAGGCTGTAAGAGCGCGTGCAGGAGATTCTTACCGGTTACCGGAGAATTAGGATCAAAATGCGAGTAAGAGGGCTCGAACTGCTTCTTGATCACCTGCTCCCAAGGCGAATTCGAGATGTCACCGCAAATATCGTCGTACACGGACACACTGTACAAATTCTAATAGGTTTGCTTGACTTACTCACGCTACGCTGGAGAAGCAAGCATCACCAACAAAATAAGCGAAGACTCGTCAGTTCCTGCACCCTCAACAGATTTGCGAATTTACGTGCTCAAAAGTATGTCCATCGGCATCAGCAAACTAATTAACTGCTTTGGAGGATCCTTTCTATATATTAATTGAAGCTCCTCGTCCAATAAAGAACCAGTTAGTGCAGTATACATTCTGGACACCTTGAGAATGTTAGCATGACTCAGCTTCTGGAGCAATTATTAAATTTTGTCAACTGAACCTTTTGAAGCTAAAACAGAAATTATCTGTTCAACTACATCATGAATCTAATTAGCGTCCATAGTATGAAGTGGATAGTTAAAATGCCACGAATTAAATCATATAAATTAATACAAAAGTTATTGTATTCTTATTTGTTAAAACATCTAACGAAATTTAAACTCATTGATGAGTAATTTACTCCAAAATAGCTGAGAATTCTTCAACAGCAACATCTAAGACATCATTTATTATTTCATGCTGATATAGTCCTTTATTTTCTTTAAAGAAATTCAGTTCAACGATTGTTGTTTTAAGTCTTGTTTGAATCTATTCTTCAGACTCTGTTCCTCTTGTTCTTAATCGTTTCTCAAACTCCTCATCAGTTGGAGGGGATATTAGAATGTTAATTTACTTTTATGGTAGTGCAGCCTTTAAAAGGGTTTACATACCTTTATAATCAATATCTAGAATGCAATGCTGTTTTTCCAGCACTTTTTGTATTGCCATAAAGGACGTGCCATATTTTTTACCATGATTCACAGTATATTCTAAAAATTTATTGTCTTTTACCATTTAGTCAAATTCTTCATCCGTAACGAAGTAATATTCTCTTCCATCTAGTTCACCTTCTCTTGGCTTCCTAGTAGTGTGAGATACTGAAAATCCGAATTCATCTTTTAAATGCGGTTTTTTCAGTGCTCCTTTAAAAACAGACGATTTTCCTACAGCTGTAACACCGTTGAGTACAATCATTTGCTTTTCACTTTTCTTTATTTCTTATTTTGTTTCACTGATCTAAATTTTATCGTTTGTAATTGGTGGTGTTCCACAGCCCATAAATGGAGTGGTTTAGAATTAACGCAAATGATATATCTCGTTTGATAGTCACGATACAATAATATAATTAATTATTTTTAGATTTTTGTTAATCACAAATTATCAGTGGAATTAATATATATCTACTTAATAAACTGTTCAACTAATCCTAGTGTAACCCTATCTATCATCTTTTACTCCTGTTCCTTATCTAAATAAAACAAAAATCGAATAAAACAACGAAAGATTAATTTTTCTCACTTGCTCATGTTCCAAGTCTTCAATTATCGATGGTTACTCCGAGCAGTACGTTTAGAACTATTGGGATCCATTATCTGTCAAATATGTTAAAAATTGGAGCTATGTAATGGCAACGAAATACTAATGAGTGTAAAATCTCAAATGAGGAGTGATAAATTTTTTACTCATTATTTATTTAAAATTTAAGTTTCACTTCCCCTTCATGATCCTGAGCAGATCGCAAACTTGCCCGAATCCCGTTTATTCGCTTCCCGCTCCACACCCCGTGATCGTTATTTTACCGATGAACTCAAATTCGAGTTCTACCGCGTTCATCGTCCCGTTTATATTCGCGAGCGAATCGTTTTCAAATATTTGTTCCACTTTAACAGTCAATACTCCGTTTAAATAAGAGCTTATTTGTTTTAAGTTTATATTTGTATTTTAATGATTAGTAATTGATTGCATTTTAACATCCTTTAAATCGCCGTTCAAACCACCAGTTTTGCAGATTATTAGCAATTTTCGGGCTGCGTCGAGGCCGTCGAGGTCGGCTGAGGGGTCGGCCTCAAGTATTCCAAGCTACTTAGCTTTAGAAATCGCTTCAGACTGAGACTAGCCATTTCTTTGAGCGGTTAAAATGTAGTTGCAACTGCCGTTCAAAATACCGCGCACGGACTTCAACCCGAAAGTAGACATTAAAGTGCTAATTACCGGCGTACCAGACATAACAGACGCCTCGAACAAAAAACGAGTCGGAAGAGATGTAAAATATGCATAATGCGCAGCTACCAAAGCCTTATTCGCAGTCACGTAGTGAATCTTATTCTACGCACAAAATAATGCGATATCGTAGGAATCTGAAGAAATTGCCTCCAGAACCACCTCACAAGACTGCAAATCAGAGAGATTCGTGGTAAATGGAAGAGCAGGAAATTGAGCTTAGTATGTAGCAGGATTACGCACCAAAACTGCAGATATTTTCACATCAATACCTCTCTCACATATTATCTTGTACGCGCCCTAGTTCACGCAGCCAAAACCTGCAAAACCAATTTTCATTGAAGTGGGGACGTTGATGGCAGCACAAACATAATTTAGTGAATATATTTATCCCCACTTCTTAATTAAATGAATAACATTAATGACAAAATATAAACTAATTTATACGACTAAATTCAACAATTACAAAATTAGGTAACTGAATTAACACAGTAAAACTCATAATTACGCACTTCTTTTAATTAAGAATTAAAGTACTTTTCTGAACAATATTAACAAGTTTAATCACAAGATAACGAATTCGCTCGTAAAATATGTGAGTTATGTAATGCATAGGATTAAAATAAGGCATATTTAATCATTAAATAATTACTTGAAATACACCAAATTACAAACTCATTATTTAATCAGGAAGTGTATCATAATCATTTTGATTTTAAATCTATGATATTCACACATAACGAAGATAACACATAACTATTTACGACTCCACACGTAGTCTAAAAACCTAATAATCAATAACAATTAAGTCCAAACAATTAGGTAAAATGTAATATATCAAGTAAAAATACCCCAATAAATAATTAAACGACACCACTTACAATTAAATAAGATAAAGTGAAGGAATAATAATCAGTACATTAATAATCTGTATATTAAGCCGACAAATTTACAGCCGCTTTTAAATAAACCCTTACAAAGCAATTAAACATAAATTTAACAAGTTATACCCCAAATTAGTTGTGTGTTCTATGCGAGTAATAAAATCTTTCAAATTAGTTTTGGGATGAAGTTGGTCAAATCTGTGGTTATAGTAAACCATATATGTCTAAAGAATTTTATTCGATATATTTCAGAAGAGTTATGTTCAACTAATTAACTGAAAGAGATAAAAATGAATTGAGCATTAAAGCCTAGCGTGTATAGTACTAAAGCTTTTCAAGAGAACGCTTGACGAGTATCCTACAATAATAAATGGGGTACAGAAATTTATTTTATTATGACATTCTTGATTACTTAAAATCTCTGCAAAAATGAATGAAATAAATTAGTTTACATAACTTTAAGTTATATAATTGTATTTATTGAAAATAAAAAGATATACACCACCTCACTCTACATTTATTTTATTATGACCTAGAATGTGATTATTATTGGTGGAGGTCCAGCAGGCTTAACTGCTGCAATTTATGCTGCTAGGGCTGGGTTGCAACCTAAGTGCTTTTTGGGTGTAAAAACTTCCTCTTAGTTGTAGTTGACTACGGCTGTGGAGAACTATCCTGGTTTTCTAACTATTATGGGCCCTGATCTGATTGACACCATGGTTAAGCAGGCTGAGAAGCAAGGGGCTGATGTTGTTTACGATGACGTGCTGCACATTAGGTATATTCAATCTGATTAATTATTCACTGTTTTCACAGCTGATTCTGAATATTAATCATAATCACTCATTTTCGCAGGTGGTTCCAAGTCGAAAACGCTAGATGTGATTGGCTCGGCTGAGTTTTGGAACAAGGGTGTGAGCACTTGTGCTGTTTGCGACCGCGTTAAGAATAATTCTAGTGTGGTAATAGTTGGTGGGGGTGATGTCGCCTGTGAAGAGGCACTGTACACCTCAAGAACTGCAAAATGCGTTTATTTGGTTTTGAGGAGGAATGAGTTCAGGGCCTCAGCCGTTATGGTGGACAAGGTTAAGTCTGAGCCGAAAATATAAATTATCTACGACTCGAATGTTGTTAAAATAACTGGTGATAAGTCAGTTAATTCCGTTTTGATCAAAAACAACAAAACAACTGTTGAAACGGAGCTGAACGTTTCTCATTTATTCTGGTGCATTGGAAATTAACCGCAAACTGGAATTTTAACCGGAACCTGCGATTTGGACGAGTTTGGATACATCACTTTAAACAGCACAAAAGAAGAAGGAGTAAATGACAAAAATACAATGAGCAGCTAAAAAGGGCTCTTTGTGGCCGGAGACTGCGCTGATAAAAAGTACAGGCAAGCGGTTGTAGCTGCAGCTACTGGGTGCATGGCAGCAATGGACTGCGAAAGATGGCTCCAAGAGCAAGAAAAGTTTGAAAAGAAGTGAAATACTTTGACAACGTGATAATTAAGCATAATTAGCATTTCATGTCAACTATCCAAAATACTATTATAGAATTTCTAAGATCGCTCAGTATTCTAAGATCGCAACCCGTCTTAGAACTTTTAATATTATAACCGCTGGATAGGTTTCACGCTGTAAAAGTCTATTATAATATATAGATAACCGACAATCTTTGATTATATACATGTTTACATTACATGAAATAAATAAAAATATTGTACAAACTAGCTAGTTACTGTATTTAAAAGCTATAATCTATTAATATTTTCAATGTTAACCCGTCTGAGAATATTAATTTGAATCTAGATTTAGGAAATATATTTTTTAATTGTACGTCATATAAACATGTTTGAGAGCTTTATTTACCGTCTGAGAATTCACTTCACCAATGAATAATCAATTCAAGGAATAATTCGGACTCGCATTTATGGAGGTCATCAACCAAAAAGTAGGCAATACATGCAATAATATTGCTGAAGCTCATGAAGAATATGTCAAAAAGCAAAGTGGAGTTGCTTTTGATATCTGGAAGGATATGAGTATAATTTTGGACGAATCTCCAAAAAAAGTTCACGACTTTTACCATAACACATGGAGCAAGATGTTTTGCGATGATATATCTCCTTACCGTGATACGATCCGCAACTATATCAAAGAATATAATGGTAAATCAACACAAGAGGCTGTCAAGTAAGTAATTTCACATTTAAAGGCTGATAATGAAAGTTTACAACTTCATTACTAAACAGTCTATTAATATGTAAATTATTAATTGATGAATGCCAATAAATAAAGCGCAAAAGCAAAAACACAAAAACCAAAGGTTATTAAGCCCAAAGAAACAACTGTAGCTAAAAAAGTCGTTTCACCAAAAATAATTAAGTCTGAACCCATTGCTGTTAAAGAAGAAATTTTCAATTTCAGCTTTTAGTAATCATTACAAAAAGAGCTAACATCTGATAGCTCTTGCTTGGAATAGAAAACTAATGATAACAGCGACACGTAATTTTCTTCATGCCCAGATTTCTGCATGATTTATGCTGACAATATCTTTTCGATTTTTGATTGTGAACTGTGAATTTTGTTATAACTTACAATAATTTAAAAAATATTAATGTTTATTATTAATATTGATTCAATTAATATTATTTTACATTGATGTAATGAATTCATATGAAGTGGCATAATTAGTATTTTAAGCGTTAATATGATATAAACATATGTTTGCCACTTCAAATTGGGCAACTTTTACTCAAAACCAGTTTAAAAGCCGAGGCCGTTTTATGTTAATCATACAGTGCGTCCTTTGGTGTATATTGATTATTCTCGTCCGAATTCGTTGTATACTGCTACGAATAGTCCGTACAATTATATTTTGGATACGATTTCCTTGTACGTGAAGGGTCTTCGTTCCTCCTTGCCCATTGAGTTATTCCGTTTTGGATGTGTGGATACGCGCAGTCATTCTGTTGCGCCGATTGCACACAATAGTTCTTTGAAGGCTGCGTATTAGAAATCATTGAAAGAGGTGACCATGTCCGGTCCTATTTGTTTTCAGCCCATAATAGACAGTGCTGTGTCCTCATTGTAACCAGATTATTTCACATTAGCATTCATATTGCTGTCTGGCCGTTCAAATTCACCTTCGTAAGACGCTTTGAATCTAATACGGGCTTCAAACTCTCCAATATTGTTCATTATATTATACAAGGAGGATTTCCAGATTGAACGGCTGAAATAAATTCAAAAACGGAGGTTTCAAAACGTCCTCACCTTCAATTTCACAAAAAACGTTTAAACTCTGAGGGACTTTCTGGAGGAAAACGTCGGGGAATCTTTAAAAGAAATTTACGCGCTGAAAATGCTGACGAAAAACGGAGAAAATGAAACAGTCGAAATGGTTCAAGAGAGGTTCTGCGAGGACGTGTGACATTTATTGTATCATTTTGGTTGTAGGGGGTGCCATTCAATGATTCTGAAATCTAAATGATTCTTTTAAAGAAAAACGCCAAAAAATCACAAAAAGTAGTTATAGAGTTCAATATGAACTCCCTTATAAACAAGGTTATATAGAAGTTTGAGGTAGGTCAACTCACTTATAAGTTCAAATTCGACATTTCCCCTAGATACATGTGTTACTAAGTTGATTTGTGGATTGTCATGATAGATGAGCTTTTGTACTGATGATAAGGTTACAGTTAAGTGAGTCATTTTATTTTCATCTAAGCTTCATTAAATTGAGCAAGCGTTCGTTTATTTTTTGCTATAACTTAAAAAACTGATGATAATGTTACAGATGATTCTGAAATACTAAACGATTCTTTATGAGAGTATCCTATTCTTTATGTGGATTTTTAAAAGAAAAACGACCCAAAAATCACAAACAAAACAAAATAGATAATGTTTGACGATATTCCCATTGGTCTAAACCTTGAATAAATAGGAAACAGCTTATTGTTGTTCGTAAATGAATGATAAATTAGTAAAATAGAAACATAAGCTTAACATAAATAATCTACATATTTCTACTCCACTATACAATGAATTAGTATCCACGTATAAAACACGTTATGATTACTTCGTCAGTTATTTAGTGTTATTTACTTATAATAGCGATAGATTATACACAAAATATAATTCATAAAAACCTAATCACCATTATTACGGTAAATCCAAAATATTACCTTTAAATCATAACAAATTGCTTCTTAGGTTTAAAATCTGCAACTATTATAATGTTTACGTTTATAAAAATAAAATAACTTCAGCTAATAAATTAACATATGAATGCTATTAGCAATAAGCTTATAGATTTAGCACAACAATAAATTCAAGAATTTAAAAGTGAAGATAACGACTAAATTCAAGCAAATGTCACTGACTTACAATAAAATAACATCTGGACAGCCAATATTTCTCCTCCATCAGTGGAAGTACTTGCGCTGACTTATGCTTAAAAAAGATTTCAGTGCACGCTGGACGTTTCCCGGAAGTTCGCCCCGAACCACATCTTGGAGCAGGCCGTGAAGGCGAACCAGAAGGTGGTCCAGAAGGCGAGCGTGGCCGCCTGCGCCGTGGTCTTCGTGGACATCAAGGGCTTCACGATGCTCTCGGAGCACATCTCGATGCAGCTGCTTCTGCGCGTGCTGTCCAGCTTCTACAACATCATGAACCGGCTCGCCTCCAAGTACGGCGGTGTGATCTCGTCCTTCCTGGGAGACGGGGCCATGGTCGTCTTCGACACCAGCGTGGAGGACTTCCAGTGCAGCGCCATGGAGGAGCAGAGCCAGAGCCAGCTCAGCACCACGACCATCCAGAAGTGCAACGAGATCTCCGGCTACCAGCTCGTCAAGGCCACCCAAGCGGCGACCTACTTCGTGTGCGACGTGCTCTCCAGCGTGCAGGAGTTCACGGACCCGGACCCCCTCATCCAGCAGCTCGTGGGCGGCCTGGACATCCGCGCGGGCCTGAACTGCGGCCAGTGCCTGGTGGGCGTGTTCGGCTCGGAGGAGAAGTACGTGTACACGGCCATCGGCGACGTGGTGAACACCGCCAGCCGCATCGAGCAGGCCACGCGGATCCTGGGCGTGAAGGCCCTCGCCAGCGAGCTCGCCTCCCAGGTGGTGCCCGACGTGCGCTTCCGACTCGTGGGCTCCGTGCAGGCCAAGGGGAAGAAAGAGGCCCTCCAGGTGTTCGAGGTCCTCGGGAAAGCGACGGACAAGCGGGTGAAGGAGATCCGCGCGTTCACGGACCAGATCCAGGCCCACGTGGACGAGTTTCAGTTTTAATCAGCGCTGAACGTAGTGAACAAAGCGCTCGAGAAGTTCCCAGAAGATCAATGGTTCAAGCAGAAGCGAGACGAGGTCCTGGAGAAGAACAGCGTCGGCTACATGTGTCTTCCGTCTCCCTTCGAGTGAGGTTTTCTTGGTGCTTTGTATTTGGGTTTGATATAATTGGCTTGATTCTGGTTCATTCAATTGAGTCAAGCGAGACGTTTTAGTTTTCATTTTTACTGAAGTGATATATGCTGGGATATGCGCATTTATACACTGTCTATTAATTACAGGGTTGTTGGAACTAAGCTGGAAATGAAATACTTTTCAGAACTTCATCAAAGTTGTCTTCGGAAGTGGGTTCAATAATAATTAAGTGTTGAAAGTCGTGTATAAAAGCTGGCCACAATACAAAGATGTTGAAAGAAAATCACAAAGCGTCAAAATCTGCTATCGGAAACAGCGACTCGTAGAACGGTAGCGCCGTGTGCTCGAAGGTGTCGAACAGCTCGGTTATCTGCTGGCTGGAGGGCTTCCGGTCTTCCTTGGTCTCGCTGGACTCCTCCTGCTTCACCGTGAAACAAGTTGGAATGGCCGGCAGATTCTTCAGGTTGTTCTTCACCTGGTAGTTCACGTACTGGTACACGGTCTTATGATATGAATCTATTATTGAAGTAGAACTATATAAGAAATGTAATATTACATATTCACTTAGGTTTAATAATTATCTTTTATGTTTTAACTATTTTCTCTAAGTTTTCTTCAGGAAGTTTAGCATTCAAAACAATATTTAATAGTTCATCAAGATTTCCTGTATTCATTTGTTTAGTGAGTTTTTGCTCTTGTTCACTTTACAATTTCTATATATTGTTTTTCATATGGTAATTAATAAACTAATACATTGTTTAATAATGAAAATTTACATTTTGATGCTTATCTTTCATAGTTTTAACAATATTTTGAACATTTTCCTTAATTTGAACATTTAAATCCATTTATGTAATTAATTCCAATATTTCGGACTTAAAACCTTCTATACCATCATAAAACTATTTACTCCATGTATTATGATAATAATCATGGACTTTTTTAGCAGATATATTAAGTATAACAGCCATGTCCTTCCATATATCAAAAACAACACCATTTTGTCTGTTAATAAACTCTTAATGAGCATCCTATATTGTTACAAATTTTAAATTAGTTTTATTATTAACAGCTTGAATAAATACTTCGTCAAAATTTGATAACTGTTGTTATTTTTACTATCTCATTTGGAGTGAAATTATAACACGACGAAACAGTAATATTTTCGCGTAATAAATAATTACTATTACAAAATAATTATAACATGATTGAAGATTATTAGTATTGTATCCCTATTTTCTCAATATTTAGCTATTAAATATATATATTAGTTATTAAATTAACCGCATTATGGCTAGGAATACATGAGTTATAATTTAATAATTAGGAAAAAGAAATTTATATACTACATCTTGTTGTACTGATGTAGTCTAAGGTTACAGTTAAGTGAGTCATTTTATATTATCTAACTCATTTTCATTCCAAATGTAATGAAAAGAAGAACAAGATTAGGAATTATATAGATACATTTACATCGAATTATAATGTAATCGTATAATTAGTAGCCAATAAATAACGAATCATTAGAAGAACCTAATCCACTTTAATTATGAACCAATAGCAATCAAAAGAAATAGAAAGATTGATAAGATATGTTAAAATAGATATGGTTATAGTTATGAATGTTATTTTATTCTAAATAAACTCCATTATCCCTCCAAAAAAGCTCCTAACCTCTTATAAGTAACGAACCTCACTTCTGAGTTATCTTTTTATATCAAAATATTGTCAATTAATAATCATAAATATAAGCTATCCGAAAATCATAGGTCAATCTTATCTTACTGTACAGTATAAATGAAAAGGGACCCCTGATCCGCTTAAATGCGGATTTCTGTAGAAGGAGAATATGTACGATTCTGATTTTAAATGAGGAGAGTTTAAATAGAACTGACAATACCGATAATTTAAGATAACGTAAAATTTATAATATACAAGCACTTCTAACTTAAACTCTACCACACCACATCATTAATAGAATGCCATTTACTCCATAATAATATAGAGCTTTCGCTCAATAAATGTTCATTGCAATCAAAGGATTGGGAACTGATGAATAAGCTCTTTTGAATGTTTATAATCAGTGCACTACTGAAGATATTGTCCAAATAGCCAGAATGTTCACTGGTTGCTATGGATTTGAAATGGATGCCTGGGTAAAGGGCGATGTTTCTGGTAATTTCGGTAAGATAATGGTTGGCTGCTCTAAGCCAAGATATTCTTATTGGGCCCAACAAATCAACAAAGCTGTTGCTGGTTTAGGAACTGACAACATGGCTTTGATCGAGCTAGTGATTTTAGCTGACGAACAGGATATCAAGGCCATTCGTAACGAATATTTCCGTTTATTCAAAGCTGACGTTCATGAGGATATCAAGGATGATATTTCCAAGAATGCTGACTGGGCTCGTCTTGTGAAGGCCTGGTGGAGCTCATTCAGATACGAGCGTAACAACGTTCAAAACGACGCTATGACCCTCTACAAAGCCGCCAAGGGCGCTGGTACCGACGAACAGGTTTTTATTGAGATGCTCTGCACTACTACCGTATCCGAGTATAAGCAAATATGCGAGTCGTACAAGCTCCAGTTCAAGAAGGACCTCAGGGACACCATCATCTCTGAATTCTCTGGCAAGTCCGAGTACTGCTACCTCCTTGCCCACGACTTCCTCATTGACCCAGCCAAGGCTGTTTCCTTCGCCATGTACAAGGCCATCAAGGGCCTCGGAACCAGAGACAGAACCCTCGTGAACTGCACCGTTTTATTCAGAGACAGGTACAGAGACAAAGTTCCAGCCTATTATGTCGCCTACGGAAACCTCGCCAGTGACTTCAAGGGAGACACCAGCGGCTGGTACGAAAAGACCCTCTTGTAGTTATGGAGAGTGTAGTGAGGAAATTTTTTCATGTTCGATTGTGTAGGAATGCCTCAGGTATATTACGTATATTGATTAATTCACTAAAAATTGAAATATTAATATAATACAGGTTATGTATATTGGACGGATGTGGGACAAATCAAATAGACGTCTCTTTTACATGAAACTATATCCATTCTTCCAATAACAGCCTTTAAGAAATGAGTATGAATATTATTAATTCAGTGTTTTATTAAACCAATCTAACTTAGGATAAAGTAATCTTCTTACTATTAACTATTCAAGGATTTACGAGCCAACTATGAATATGTAATATAGTAATTCACAAATTTTGTAGTGTGTATGTAGCTACTGATTTATGAAATATTTATCTTCTTAAATTCCATATAAGTATCATTTATACCTGATATATAACTTGCATCATAAAACGAGTTCTAAGATTGTAAATAAATTATAATTATTTTACCATATACTTATCATATACATTGTATCTATGCATGTTTACATCATGTTGTATTTAGCAGATCCACTCCATCAATGAGCTAGTTCAAAGAATTATTTGGAAGTACATTTACTAATATCGTTAATCTTAAAGCTGGCTTATAATGCAAAGAAATAAGTGATGCGCACAATGAGTTTCTTTTAAGATAAGACGGGGTTAAGTTTGATATTTGGAAGGATATGGCCAAAATTCTAAAAGTTTCACCTAAGAAAATCCACGATTATTACCACAATACCTGGAGCAAGTAGTTTAGCGATGACATAAACCCTTATAGAGATGAGATAAAGTCATTAATCCAAATGACTCAGTTCAGCCACAGCATCTAAGAAACGGTGAAACACGCCATCACAGAGCTCAAAAAGCTATACCCCAAGCTTAACTTGCACTACCAGACCGTGTACCAGTACGTGAACTACCAGGTGAAGAACAACCTGAAGAATCTGCCAGCCATTCCAACTTGTTTCACGGTGAAGCAGGAGGAGTCCAGCGAGACCAAGGAAGACCGGAAGCCCTCCAGCCAGCAGATAACCGAGCTGTTCGACACCTTCGAGCACACGGCGCTGCCGTTCTACGAGTCGCTGTTTCCGATAGCAGATTTTGACGCTTTGTGATTTTCTTTCAACATCTTTGTATTGTGGCCAGCTTTTATACACGACTTCCAACACTTAATTATTATTGAACCCACTTCCGAAGACAACTTTGATGAAGTTCTGAAAAGTATTTCATGTCCAGCTTAGTTCCAACACCCTGTGATTAATAGACAGTGTATAAATGCGCATATCCCAGTATACATCACTTCAGTAAAAATGAAAACCGAAACGTCTCGCTTGACTCAGCTGATTCAACTATAATTTAATCATTTAAGCCCAACCCAAATACAAAACGCCAAGAAAACCTCACTCGAAGGGAGACGGAAGACACATGTAGCCGACACTGTTCTTCTCCAGGACCTCGTCTCGCTTCTGTTTGAACCATTGATCTTCTGGGAACTTCTCGAGCGCTTTATTCACTACGTTCAGCGCTGATTAAAACTGGAACTCGTCCACGTGGGCCTGGATCTGGTCCGTGAACGCGCGGATCTCCTTCACTCGCTTGTCCGTCGCTTTCCCGAGGACCTCGAACACCTGGAGGGCCTCTTTCTTCCCCTTGGCCTGCACCGACCCCACGAGCCGGAAGCGCACGTCGGGCACCACCTGAGAGGCGAGCTCGCTGGCGAGGGCCTTCACGCCCAGGATCCGCGTGGCCTGCTCGATGCGGCTGGCGGTGTTCACCACGTCGCCGATGGCCGTGTACACGTACTTCTCCTCCGAGCCGAACACGCCCACCAGGCACTGGCCGCAGTTCAGGCCCGCGCGGATGTCCAGGCCGCCCACGAGCTGCTGGATGAGCGGGTCCGGGTCCGTGAACTCCTGCACGCTGGAGAGCACATCGCACACGAAGTAGGTAGCCGCTTGGGTGGCTTTGACGAGCTGGTAGCCGGAGATCTCGTTGCACTTCTGGATCGTCGTGGTGCTGAGCTGGCTCTGGCTCTGCTCCTCCATGGCGCTACATTGGAAGTCCTCCACGCTAGTGTCGAAGACGACCATGGCCCCGTCTCCAAGAAAAGACGAGATCACGCCGCCGTACTTGGAGGCGAGCCGGTTCAGGATGTTGTAGAAGCTGGACAGCACGCGCAGAAGCAGCTGCATCGAGATGTGCTCCGAGAGCATCGTGAAGCCCTTGATGTCCACGAAGACCACGGCGCAGGCGGCCACGCTCGCTTTCTGGACCACCTTCTAGTTCTGCTTCACGGCCTGCTCCAGAATGTGGTTCGGGGCGAACTTCCGGGAAACGTCCAGCGTGCACTGAAATCTAACGTTTAATAGATGCAATACATGATTAGCGAAACAATAGTATTAATTTCCGAAGTTCCAATTGATATTAGCAACCATATCATTATAAAATTCGAATTTATTGTCCCATTTCATTAATTCATTCGGCTGGACAAGTTTAATGATATTTCTACTAACATGATTGATTATTCCATTTATAAACTTAAGTTCTTGATGAGCTGAAAAAATCATAACAACAACAATGATAAGTTAAAGAAACTATAAATACTTGAAGATGTAATATTAGGGATTAATACTTACCACATAGTAATATGATACATTATTAATCATTTTACGGATATGTGATAATTTTAGACCGTAATTAAGAGTTGATTGAGCATATTTAAATTGTTTTATAATATTAAAGTTCATGGGTATCTAAAATGTACTTTATTGGTGTATTATGATTGAATTTGGTAATGTTTAAACCTAACTTTATGAATAGTCCATTAAAATAATGATTCGAATGGCTTATTTGACTAATGTAACAAAAAATAGTATACTAATGCTTAACATGATGTGTCCTCTTGATATAATCGTATAAATAGTGCTATTAAGCGTATTTATAGTCATTTGTAATCTGGAGTGAGTTTACACTTTTATTTGGTTACATTTTGTAACAAGTTTATATTTAATACTTAGTCAAAGACAATAAAAATTTAGTCCCAGCTCTTTTGCCAAAATAGCATTAGCCCGATTTTATACCAAAAACATTAAACCCACAACAAATTTATGAAATGTTCAATCAAAAAGATAACAAAAGGTAAGTAAGATAACACTATTATATTCAATGCATATTTTATATAACAAAATATTATATGTTTCCATTTCACTCGTGACCAACTGTGTCATTGAGTCCTCCAAGAACGACCCCGGACCTCTTTACGATCAGGTTTTCGGCCAGATATCCGAGTTTTACCATTTGAACGAATTGGTCGGGGAGTTCCATGAACATTTCGTTCGCGAGGGCTCTGTCCATTGCGAGTTTCGCCTTCAAATCGCGTTGTTCGAATTCTGATTTTGACTTTTTCAGTTCCCTTTTACCGATTTTTTCTAAAGTTGCTTCGAGTTCTCTGTAGTTCACGTACTGGAAGTTATCGAATTTTCTTCCTCTAAGGTCGTCAAGGCACTCGAGGGTTCTGTCGTGGACCTCGCCAACGGAGACTGCGATGAAGGAAATTGGGTACGCGGAGGCCTCGATGACCGCTTCCATGTCTAGGGTTGGCCAGCACATCGCACCATCGCACAGGATGAAGCTCAGGATGTGCTCGTTTGGATGCGCCTTGGAATAGTTGATGGACGCGTGCACGAGATGACAGAGCGAGGTTGGGCCGGCGAAAGTCACGTTCTACACTGCACGCACATAGGCCTGAATCACAGCGTCGAAACCAACGTACTCAGCATCTTACTGCGTGTACTAAGTCATGTTTGACTCATCCCAAGCGAGCGGAAGAATAGTACGCTCGCGAGTACGCACACAACCAAAACGATACGCAGGATAAATCTTGTCGTCGTCGAACTTATCAATCACCGTGCGCAAAGAAGACAATATCTTGAAATAACGGTTGTCCTTGATGTTCACTACATCGTGATTCTAGCCGAAGTTGTTGGATTTAGAAAAATCAATAAAGAATATTGACTAAAAATTCTTTATTCCAAGACTATGCAATGTTGCTTCTAACTGATCAAAAGATTTGAAACGATCAGGGTTTACTTCTGCTTCTCCAATTTTATTAGAACATGATGCGAACATGATGAGAAGTGGGTATTATTTAATTTGATTTAATATAAATATGTGTGAATAATATGGATTACACTTCAATAATATTAAACACAGAACTTAGAAAAACCACTAGTCAATGAAAATTTTATCTAATTTATTGTCAATATATAAATAAAATATATCGATATATTTCTGTTAGATGATAAACATTTTAGTATATTATTTTCTTTTATTTTGGTTATTTAAAATTATTTAATAAAATAGTTATTTAATAGTTATTTAAACTTTTCACAACTTTGATATCACAACTCATGGTATGTTTTAGTTAAAAGATAGATTGTAAAATATTAACTATTCAATCAAAACCGATCTATTAAAAATTAGAAAATCTTCATGTTATCACCGTTTTAATCTGAACTACTATGCAGCCCCTTATAAGTGGAAAGGCTACCTTGAGAGTGAAATAATGAAGTAAAAGGCTAAATTTAATCATTCCATCTTCATCTCATCAAAGTTGGCACTTGAACTATTAATATTGAAATGTACATTATTACACTTACAGTTTGTAGTTCTAAATGCACATGAAAATATTATTAAAAATCATTTAAAAATAATCTGTGTTTCTCAAAATAAAAGTGTATTCTTTTATTTATTGAGTGTTGAATTGATACTAAAGTTGACATGAGAATGTAGCTAGAATCTGATTTGATTCAAGGATTGATTTGATATTCTCACTATTCTTTCACACAACGGAAAATGATGAAAAAAGAACAAAATAATATTACAAACATAGTATTATTACTATACTTTGGAATTTTCCAATCCACAAAATGGCTATTGTTCGTGAAGCTTAATTGGAAGATTTAATTTATTTGCCACCAATATTGGCATAATTAACATCTGTTGGTAATGTTGATTAATAATAATTAACAGCATTTTACGATGAAATTAAAACAAATAAAAATCACATTATTTATGTTGTTGAATTGAATGAAACAATTATTGGTTGTGCAACACTGTTAATTGAGCCAAAAATTATCCACTAATGTTCTAAAGCTGGTCACATCGAGGATGTTGTTATAGATAAGTAATATAGAAAGAGAGGCTATGGCAAGTAATTAATTACTCATTTACTGCATGAGGGTGAGAAAAGAGGCTGCTATAAGATAATTTTGGATTCTGAGAGCGATGTTTCGAATTTTTATGCCAAGTGTGGTATGGGACCAAAACAACAGTGTATGGCTCTTTATTTTAACAAGAAGTGATCTTTGCGTTATATAATTTACATTGATATTGTAATGTTGTATTATAATTGATTATCATGTGTACACGTATGTCATTTTCGGTTTCTTGAGAATTCTCTGTCTTTTGAGAAGCTTTCACTGAATTATCTTTTAGCGAGTTCCTTTTTGGGAGTTGAGGTAGAGACTTTCTTGAGTTCGAGTTGATATTTTGCAAGTCCTTTATCAATTCCATTCATTTTATAGAATTCATCAATTTGTTGGTAGACATCATTTATACCCTCATATTTCACCCATAGTTGGAAAACGAACGAGTCTTCCTTCGTTTTCACGTACAAACCGTTTATCAACTTTTTCTCGTGATTTAGAACAAGAGCAGTTATACCTACGAATAAAGCATTTAATTTTTCTTTCTCAAGGGTGCAGAAGCGCTTTTAGTTTTCACTTGGGTCTATTAGCTCGCATCTATTCACTTTTAATTCAATGATGTATGCGTTCTAATTCTCAGGGTCTTCCCACTCATTCTTAATTTTGTCTCGAAATAAGGCAATGTTAGAGTTAAATTACTCATTAAGAGGTGGGATGTTGTTTGTAACCTTAATTAACTCCTCATAATCGTTGGTTTCTTACTATAATGTACAATATGATTGACTAAATGCGATCTGACCGTATCGTGCTAATGTTTTAACCTAAAATTACCACAACCAGGTCGATTAGAGCTTACTCATGAAACGCAAACAAGGGAAGTGGAATAAAAATTTGCATATACCGTAATAAAATACATTAAATAGTTTTCCATTTCAATCATTCACATATAATCATCTTAATAATTCCTATAATAATTTGAAACTAAATATTTTAATGCTTAAATTATTATTTTCTAATATGTAATATTATGTTGATACGAATATTAGAAAAACACTGATTTCTTATTCACTTCATACTAGCCATTTTTAGAACATAATCATATAAAAGTAAAAAGCTTGAAGGAGATAGCGCACCGTCAACTGAAAACATTTCAAATAATTTGAACAACGCAGCTTAGCTTAAGTGAATTTTTATATGTTCCATAATTAAAAATAATTCTGTTTTTCCTATTAGCAGTGTTTTATTGTCAAGTGCGTAAAAGTATGCAAGTTTTTAATCGTTATTGTAACTTGAGAATATGTAAAGTAGTTTATCAAATTACGAATAGTCAATCAATTAATCAGCTTTAATTAATTTGCACACATTTTATAAAATCAATTAATTAACATTTAATCCAAGAAATTAGTTAAGTAGTTCAATAAATTATTACTATGTAACTTTATCATTTTATTACAATTAGTTAAACATTTCAAGAATGTGTTATTACTGCATATGAAGTGAAATATATAAATTTATACTTTACAATAAATTAAATTACATTAATAATCAGAATCTCCATCACTTTTATTGTGCATGATTCTTCAGAACTGAGATTTCGTCTACGAGACTTCTCAATTCTCTTTCTCTGTCAACAATAGCTTGTTTAAGGTTGTTATATTCTTATCTAACAAGTTCTTGTCTATTATCGCTACACCAGGCCTTTGGTGGTTGTTTTTGTCTTTATAATATAGCTTAGTCTAATTTAAGACCCTTCTTTTCGAGTTTTGCTAATTATTCAACAAGTCTGGTATTCTCTCTTCTTTGTTCGCCTTGTTTTTCAATTTCTTCTTGGAACAAGCCTTCTTTCTCGTCAAGTACCTTTTGATAAACCTATTCATCAGCGTCCAATGCTTTTTGCATTTGCATTGCAGCATCATTGATGACTACACCATCAAGTTTCTCAATTTGAACTTATTTTCCAAATTTGAGATTTTGAATTGCTTCTAATTTTGCAGCCGCTTCATCAAGTTTAACTTTGTGTATTTTTTAATCGTGCTACGTTTTTTCAACGTCTTTAAGGCGTTATTCGGTTTGTATTAATTGTTAAATATCGTTTTCTCTCTTTTAAATTCTTTTCTTGAATCTGTCAAGCATTTTTTAGCTGAATAACAGTGAGTTGGATAGGTCTGGGTTGATCACGTTAACAGTGGTTTCGAATTTTTGGTCTTCGTATTGTTCGTCAACGCGCATTGAGTTGAGGCAGCAGTATTTTTGGAGGGTTACTGCGCAGTTGGTTTGTATATTGTTCAGTTCTTGTTGTTTGTTTGCTCTGAAGCCGGTGAGTTCTCTGTTGGCCATATCGATGTTGGTCAGGCATGCTTTTTCTTTTTTGGCGATAGCAGCAGCTTGTATTTTGAGTTGTTCAGCGTGTGCTTCGATTCCGGATAGTTTTGAGTCGTATTCGCGTTTTTGAGTTCTCAGGTCGAGTACGCGGTCGAATAGTTCTTGTCCGACTCCTGGTGGAGGTTTTGTCTCGTCTATTTCTTCTTCGTCGTCCATATCTGACAGATCTGATAGTTCGGACGATTCGTCTTCGTCGTCCATCCATTCGTCCGTTTGCACGTCGTTAGCCGTTTGTTTGTGCTTCTGTTTGATCTTCTTCACCTTTTTGTTGTAGAGTTTGTAAAGTTTCATTCTGAACCCCTCGTCAGTTGAGACAGAGCTGTTGAACTATTAAAGTAGTTCGGTAAGTTTATTACAGACCTCTTTCGCCTCGTTCGTTTTGACTTGAATTTCATTTAATAATTTTTCCTGTTAAAATGCGATTAATTTGTGCTCTGTTTTGGCCGCGTCAAGTTTTTTGAGGGAGTTTTCGTCCTTGGTTATGTATAGGTGGTGTATTTCAGCTTCTTGGAATAAGTTCACCAGGCGTGTTCTCATCCTGCAGAAATCTGCTTGGAGTACTATTTAGTTGTAGAGCTCTTCCTGAACTGAGTCATCGAAGGACTTACTGAGCGAGACAATTTTGGTTATCAAGGCCCTGCGGACTGCTATGAGAGTGTTCACGAACCAGGCGGTGGACTGGATGTAATCGGGCGTAACGTTCACACTGCTGAACAAATTGATCAACTTGGACGTGTCAAAGCCCGGATTCTGCGGAATCACACCCTACTCAGTAGAATACAATAACTAGATGAAGAGGGATTAAAAGTCCTGCACCTCGATCTTGGGAGCCTCCACGCGCTGAGCGTTGTTCGCAGCTACCACTGATGAAATGACCACATCGTCCTCGTTCATGAGAATTGATGCCTGCTTTACAGCTATCTTGGTCAAGTCAGTTTCCCTGAAATCCTGATTCACTAATTGTGAGAGCTTGGTAGCATCCTCGGCAGTGATTTGCTTGTCCAAAAGCGCAAAATTGATGTAGTCCTGAATTAAAACCTCGCACTTCTTCGGATCAAACAAGGTGCGGAGCTCATACTTAAGATTCTCAACACCAGTCTTATTCAAATACTTGTTCTGGAATTAAATCCAGTTGGAACGCATCTCAAGCTTTACCTGTATTTACTCTTCCTTTGTTAATTAAATAAGCTCAATCAACTCATCTGGATCCTCCTCCATCTGCTTCAAACGGAAATCAATTTCTTGGGCTAAATTGTGACCAAGCTTTTGCTTTATCAACGCAGTTATGAAAAGAGCTTGCTACTTGAGTTGTTAAACAATATTTAGACAATAGCTATTTTAGTCTAGAACAGATTATGCACCTTTTGGTTGAATTCAGACTTGAGAACGTTGAATTCCTTCAATGTTTGCAAAAACATCTACCATTTTCCTTCACGGTTTTCACGTGGATTAATTGGTATTTTATCCTGTTCCTCAGCAAGTTTTGAGATTATTTCAACATACTGTTAGTCTTGCTTGAACACATAGAGACCAATGGTCTTTTAAGCAAGTGCAGCAATACGTACATCATCTGGGTCTGGATTTTGAGCATCTTTTTCTAGATCTTTCAATTCTGAAAGTTTTTTGGCTCTGGCTTCTCTTTATTGAGCTCTTTCAACTATACGCTTCTTCTTGTTTTCAATATCAGAGATTTAATTTTCTTCTTTCTTAACACCGTTAAGAACTTACTAAACTATTTTATCAACTGGTCTTTGAGCTTTAATCTTCATTGGTGGTTTAGCAGAGAATTTTCTCTTTGATCTTGTCATATCATTTCTAGTCAATTCATGAGGAGCATTACTAGCTGATTTGGGGTGATCAGATTCAGTTTCACTGTATTCAAGTGGTTGTTCTTATTGTTCAGTAACGGTTCAAACTGCTTAAAGAGAAGTATCTTATTATTCAATAATAAAATCAGCAAGGTCTTAAGGCAATGGTGTTTATTTGAAAGTAGATACAGATGAACAAGTTTTACCAAATTATTTAACTTATATTTAATCTTCTTATGCGAAAACCTTTTCAACTTACATAATTTAAGCTACAAACTTGTTAAATATTTCTCCAATTTCGATTTGGATAAGATATTTACATCTCAAACCAAAATTGTGATAGTAGTAAATCAGGTGCTATTTCATGAGCATTTAATTTACGGCCTACGGGCTACTAATCGTTATTCTTTTATAAAACGTCATATCTTTCTTTCAATTATTTAATACGTGATTGTATCTTTTACTTTTCAGTTAAACCAAACATTTTATCAGCTTAATCCAACGCTAATAAACGTAATTCTTCAACAGTATTTTTAAGAATTTCATCTTTTATTTCAATATTGGCTTGAAGTTAAGCAGAGTTAGATATTTTAACGCTTAATGGTAATAGTGAAACAACATCATCTTTGAAGTTTATTTTCTTAAGGTTAAGATTATCAATACCTGTATTCCAAAGTGTATCAGACATATATTTGTAATACAATTAGCCTTTTGGAAGTTATTTTTATGGAATCGGTTTGAAACGCATAAATTAATCAAAAGATTTTGAACAAAATATGTGGAAATTACCTTAACAATCTCCAATAGATATACAATGTCCAGCCATACCTACTTCTAATGTTGTTATCGAAGCTTTTGAAACGCATTAAGATATTTGAGCTTAGAAATATCTTAATTAACAAGCGATTCCTGCTGTTATAATTTTACCACATTAGTAAGTTTAGTGCAGAAGTTGCAGGACTAAATAGATTTACTTCACAACAAGTAAGATAAACTGCCTCTTGAGATGTTAGATAACATGTTCCAGCAAGATAACTACGAAGTAACAGAATTGTGGATGATATACGGGTAACCAGCTTTTGTTCAAACATTCGATATATCATCTATTACTAACACAATTATTGCTTCTAATTTCACCAACGGATCCGTTTTTGGAACTCTAACAAACATTCAAAACGCGTTTATTGACGTTCAAAACGGTGTTTATTCTTCTGTTGTAAATCCGTTATTTGACGCTTAGAATTAGTTCTACAACATTAAAGTGCAAGTTGGAATCCAAATAGTTGGAAATGGTCAAATACTATCAAAAAATAACGCAATTGTTATTAACCAGCTCATAATTATGTCGAAGGTTGGTACCGCAATAACAATTAACTCATTACTTCAACTAAATATTATATAAACATAATCAGTAAATACAAACGTGAAAGACATGAAAATTAACCTAGCTGTCGAAGCTTCTACCGGAAATCTTAGTTTAATTGGATATGTGACAGGTTAATTGAACATTATCAACTACGAAGTATCAGGTATTTATATAACACAAGGCAGCATGAGTTTAGGAGTTAATACAGCTAGTTTGAGCAAAATTATAATTAAATATGTTAGTTTTGCTCCATAATCATATATTTATGGGAACTAATCTTCATATTTCTTCAGTTCTGTTAATAATTGCAATATAGAATTTTCTAGAAGTAAAATACTGTGGTCGCCAAGCCAACTTTGATTTCAAAAAATACTAACTATTTCAAAACTATTTTTTGTATTAATTTTAACTATATATTAACTCAATGTTTAGTAGCGTCTCCTTTCTATTTTATTACTTCTTCTAACCTTTTGGGCATAGAGTCAATCAAATGATTGATGATATCTAACGAGATTTACTCCAACGCCCTCTTTACTTCTTCATTTAATAAGTCATATGTGGTACATTCTTCAGGGGAAATGTTTGACTTCAGTGGATTCCAGCAGTGAAAAAGTGGATTTAAGTCTGGACTCATTACTGGAAAGCGATAGAGCTCAATGTTGTTAGCAGTATAAAAGTTTTTCATATACTTACTAAAATGTGTCGGGGCGTTATCTTGTTGCAACTTCAAGTTATGCTATTAAGTGATGGAAGTGTAACTTGTCTGAGAACTTAAGAATTGACAATTGAATTCATGGTCGTACCGCACGGCATAAACCATAATGGACCCTTATATCTATAGCTAATCGTACTATAGATCATGCACGAAAACAGTCCATATTTTACACTTCGAGAAAATACTTCGGATTCCACTCGTCCTAGGTGCTCTGAGCACTCTATCAGCTCGATTTGCATAGCATTTTGAGCAACACTCATCAGTGTACAAAAAAGTTCTCCAATATTCAATTGGTTGTTTCAGGTTCATTCGAGCAAAGTTCAAACTTTCCAATTTATGCTTTTCGATAAGTTTTGGCTTTATCTTAGCAACATAGAAGCTTAAACTGAATTTGGCCAGGAGACGAGATACCGTTGTTAGAGACATGGAAATTCCACGAAGGGCTTAGTATTTTTCAGCTATGATTCGTCGAGTTTCGAATCTATGGCTCTGGCGATATTTAACAACGCGAAAATCTCAGCTTAGTCAAATTTTCTGACACTATTATCGGCATGAGAAGCTTCTAGCTTGCCTGTAACTTCAAAGTGCTTAAAAATGGAATAAACAGTTTGGAGACTACATTGAAGGCAACAAGCAATGTATTTCTTGGTTGCAACAGTTTGTGATTCTGTTTCTCACATTCTCATCATTATGCGACGCTCTTGTATTGTGATCCGTCGGCTTCGTGTGTGCTTCGTCATTTGAAGGATGAAGTGAAAAAGAAATGAACCGCAGAATTAATTGAATATGTTATAATTAGCATAAATACAGTGATTTAATTTTCAAGCGCAATTATTACATAAACATTTGTTAAAATCAAAGTTGGCTCGGACACCACAGTAAGTTTGATTAACTAAATATTAAGTTCTTAAACTAGTTCAAGTAGTAATTAACAGTAATTTGGCGGTTTGATATCAAATTTAAATTCAACTAGATTAATTGTTGCAGAAATATCTTATTCATCAAACTTCACTTGCATCACTCAATACATGATAAATTCAGGGTTTCTTTTAGGAAAATCTAATTCTACATTAAGTTAAATAATATTCAAAGGTTTGTGTTTTTCAACAACACTAAAAGCAGTTTCAAATATTAATTAATTTGGTATTGTCGGATTATTAGACGGAAATATAACAATAAAATAGTCTAATATATAAATGAATATTAGTTCAGATACAATAAATAATTTTGGTGTAGTAGGATAACTATCAGTATAAAGTCTGTTTTCAGTATTTTAAGATATATGTTTAGTTATTGATTTGTAATGTTTTGCAGGATCTGCTTCATCGGCCGTGATTGGACAGTTATTTTCATCATCCACTTTTGTATCAAACATTTCAGTTGTTTCAAGTGTTTATAACGGTACTGGTATTTATGGCGGTTTAGTTGCGTATTCAAATAGTAATATTTCAATATTAAATAGTATGTTTGATAATATAAAAATCACATCTAATGGATATGCAGGAGCAGTCATTGGATAATCCAGTAATTAGGTCCTATTAAGAAATATTATTGTTTCAAATTCAATTATAAATTCAACTTCGTTTGTTGGGGGATGTATAGCATATTCAGGTTCTGTTACTAGTTTATTAAATGGGGTAATAAGTAACAGTTTATTATTTTCAAAAATGAATTTGGGTGGGTTCTTCGGTTTAGTGACTCAGTAAATGTACTCATAAAATGTAAATGCAACAAAACTTCACATAATTAGCTTAATGAATTATTCAGCTGGAGGAATCATAGGTTCATCAAACGCGAATACTACAATAGAAAGCTCGTATATTTACAACACAAATGTAAGTTTTGGAGCAGGATCAGCAGGAGTTATTGGATCATCAATGTAAAATATCGTAATAATTGACGCTTCAGTTTAGTTGAGCATAATAAATGGAACAAATGGTACTGGTGGTATAGTAGGTATAGTTGGAAAATCTACATCAACTAATATTTTCAAATGTTTAATTGCTAATACAAAACTATATTCTAATGATACTATCGGAGGTATTTCTGGAGTTTTAAACTTATCATGTGCTACTATAAAAAGTTGTTAGACAGATAATAACACAATTATCTCAATAAAGTATGCTGGTGGAATTATTGGATAATCTATAGATAATTTAAATATTGAAAATACCACTGTAAATAACTGTAATATTACTTCATTCACATCTGTTGTAGGTGGAATAATTGGTATATCATAGTCAGTTATTATGAAATAGTGCTCAGTTGACTATATAACTTAAATCGCACTAGGATAAACAGGCGGTATTATTGGAATAGCAGGCACTGTTGAAAATTCTCCTGGTTATTTATAAATTGATTAAGTATAGGTAAATAATATTAACTAATATTGTGAAATTTCTCAAGGAGCTGTAATCGGTATTATATATATAAGTTCCATAATTTCAAATGTAAATGTAAATTAGGCTACATTGAACAGTACTGCATGTTGTATAGGGATTTGTTTACTTTTCTAACATTCGGACGTTAAGACACCCTCATGTGTAAAAAAGTAAACAGAATCCGCACCCAACACGGTTTAAGAACATTTGCGAAATGGAAATATATTAAAATAGTCAAAAATTAAATAAAATAAAAAACTTTACAATCAAAATAAAAAATTACAAACCAAACGTCTAAATGAAATTTTTAAATTCTAAAAATGACATTGATTATGAGTACACAAGGTAAAGACACTGACCAATTACTTACATTTTCGAAATAAGATCAATAATTACTTTGTGAATATGAAATTGACGAAATAGAAGCAAATATCAAATTGACATTCACATCACCACAATACACAATCAACAATAATAGATATAGTATTTTGAATGAATAAAATGATTGGATTGATGTTCTATTACCGTTTATAAAATATATCAAATTATTTTCAAATCTGGTAATATTTTCAAATCTATTTTATAAATTTACAAACATAACTCAAAACAAAAACTATTAAAAAATAATATTGCTGAAAATATTGCTGAGAAAAATGTCAAATGATAACTCTTTATAATATGACTGATAATAACATAATGATCAACATACCTAATAACGTTTAGTGAATGGCACAGTAAAGTCTCGTTCTATAGAATAATGAATGGAAAAATGAATGGCAATCATGTGAATGAATGATACAATCACGAAAAATGAATGGCAATCACGTGAATGAATGATACATTAACACTATTTACCTAGTAACGTTTAGTGAATGTCACAGTAAAGTCTCGTTCTGTAACTACTGTAAAGTCTCATTTATATGATATTGATTTTTTTAATATTTTATAAACACGATGACAGAAGTAGAGTAAACAAATGATATTATTGAAACCGAAGTAATAGAAAAGAACCCAGATATGATTGAAGTTATGAAGAAATAACATGTGCCAGATATAAGAGATTTCGATAGAATGAACAAAGATATCAAACCTTAAGCAAAAGAAGGATATGAGTATAAATTTGGAAAAAATGGATGGAGATAGCAGAAGATAATAACAGAAGAAGAGAAATAAGTTAAAGGATAATAACTTAAACAAGCAAAATAATTAAAAGCGCAGGCAGTGTAATAACAAGATTAGAGTTAAGATCAAAGTGAGACAATTAAAGATTTATAGAAGTAATTGAAATTGATTTCAGATTAATTGTTCAATAAGTAAAAAGATGATGAAGTAAAGCAACCTATTAAAATTATGAAGACTAAAAAATAAAGAGAAGTAAGAGTCGCAGACACAAGAGTTAACAGTATTTTATAAAATTTAGGTTATTCATAAATTAAAATAGAAGAATTTTCGGAATGAGTCTTAATAATTATTTTTTATAATCTAAATTAAAATATGTTAAAAGATGATTCAATAATTTAACTTTAAGAACAACCAATAAATATAATGTCATATTCGTTCATTGGATTTTTCGGCAGCAAAGGAAAAGGTAAATCAACGTAAATGTTCAGAATGAGAGATGAGTATGTCAAGTAATCAAAATAGTTCAAATACGATTTAAACAACCCATTTATACTTAATGGGCCAATAACACATACTTATTTTGTGTCACCAACTTTATAATTTGATAAGACTTTTAAGAAGAATGATAACAACGATACAATTTAAGTAGAAGGTACAAAAGACAATATATTAGAATTAGTTCAGAAAATACGTGATATGAAAAAAGAACTTTAACCAGTTATGGAGTTATAGTTATAAGTAAGAGAGTTCTTTAAAAAGAGTAAAAACTTATCATAAACATTAGATAGATAAACAGCGATTTTGATAATAAATGTTTAAAAATAAATAGAAAATATGAAATAAAAATACCCAGAATTAATAATAGATGAAACTGATAAAGATATAATTTCTAATTTAAAAGAGTTTTACGGACTTTTAGAAGGAAAAGCCATTTTGAGTTTTATTAGAATGCCTAAAATAATATTAATTTTAGATGATATGAGTTCATGTTCTTTATTTTGTCAAGTTTAAGAAAATGAGTTTTATAAAATGATAATTTAACAAAGACATCTAAATATATTTGCAGTATTTATAGCAGCACATGAAATGTCAACACTATATAGCGCATTTAAGACTTAATTAACAGGGTTTTTATTATTTCAAGGTATCAATTATGAAAAAATGAAAGATTACTTTTCTTAAGTTCAAGAATTATAAAGTGACTATTTTTCAATGACAGATTTTATGAACTTATACAAATATAAGATTTGTGCAGCGCATGAAAAGAATGATGTTGAAAAGTAAAAGTATATACACAAGTTTTTATATGTAGTAATATGTCCAACATCAAAAGTGTATGAAGGTTTTAATATTAGATTAAAATGATGTTATATTTTTTTAAAACCTAATAACAAATGAGTGATTCAGAAGAATATAGTTAAAGTGATTCTTAAATTGAGGAGTATGAAGAATTTTATCCAATTAAAGATTATGATAATTATGAGATATCTAAAAATGGAGTTATAAGAATTATCAAGACATAAAAAATTATGAAATGTTTCCAAGATAAAGACGGTTATTTTAGAATTAGTTTACACAATAAATAAGAGAATAAAGATAAAAAATATTATATACATAGATTAGTTGCCTTAACATTTATTGAAAATCCAAATAATTTACCTTTAGTTGATCATATCAACCGTAATAATTAAGATAATAGAGTTGAGAATTTGAGATGGGTAACAAATAGAGACAACTAAAAGAACTTAAAAGCATCTAAAAATATGGTTCATGAATATTTTATTAACTTACCAGATGAAGAAAACTGTATAGAATTCTAATGTTACAATGATTATCAATTCGGTCATTACTATATTAACACAGAAACATTAGATATATATTATGACACAGATTATTAATTTAGAAAATTACGTTTATCAAAAGATAATAGATATAATTTACGTGATATTAATAATAAAAGTATAAGAATATCATTATTAAAATTATAACGCGATGAATATAATTGATTTGAAAAAAGTATTATTTTTTGTGTCTCATTTCAATTTATTATCACCTGATAACGCATTTATACCCTAATTTATAAGTCCTCCAACTGTTGGCACCATACCAATCAAAGACTGTACAGGTTTTCTTGCGAACTGCCAAAATTTAGACAAACCATTCTTTACTTTACTCCAAATGCCTGTTTTCTTTTTGACTTAATTCATAGTAATATCTTGCGATTTTGGCTTTTCATTTAGTTATCTTTATTCGCGAAAATTCTTTATCGAATTCAATGTTTATTCACGTACATTATTTAATGGTTCTCTTAAATTTTCAGGCATAGTTGTATCTATCAATTTTTTAGAAATATCATTTGCACTATCTTATAAAATATCACCTAATTATTATGAAGGGGCTTAACTAGTTTTAGGACTAATTTTAAGTGTAGGTCGTACACCAGTTGTTATATTCTATCTCATCTATTACATTTTTATCTAATTTCAAAAAAATATTTTTTAACATAAGTCATTTAACTAATAGTCTTAATATCAAATTTGGAAACTTATCAACTTAATTATTTTCATTATCATCTAATCTAAAAGTGATATAACAATTAGGTTATTATCTTTACCAGATAAATACAGAACTATTCATGTCTTCTAAATTTATATCATTAAATATTAGTATATCAACTAAAGCATCATTCATATATAATTTATAGGTAAAATCATTTTAAAATTTATTGTATTTCAAATAGTAGTATAAAATATTATCTTAAGTAACAGTAATAGAATCAATATCAACCTCAAATTCTTTAACAAAGTTATCAATAAAAGTTTAATCTATTATTTTATTTCTATATTCATCATAATGTAGATATAAATCTATATTTTACTATATATTAAACGCATCTTTAAAACTTATTTTTCCATTATACATGTTCAAAACATTATTAGGTGATAATTATCCAGATATTTATTGAACTGACAAGTATGAAATTTATGATATTAAATTTATTTTAGGTTTAAATTAGATAAATACTTATTATTTTAAGTGTACAGTATCAATGCACTCACAATTAAAAAACTGAACTTTAATATAAATAGTATTTAAAATAAAAGGATTATCGTCTTAATCAGTTATCCAGAAATTAAATACTTAAGGTTTAATAAGTTTGTGATGTACATCAATAGTTTACGACTCAAACTAAAAGTTATTTGATCTATCTAAAATCATAAGTGCATCAATAGTATCAGAACCAAATTAAGAAGTATTTATGAAGTCACATTATAATTTCAAATATTTTATACGCGCCAAGTTTTATTACGACAATGAAACTTATTGATCTTTAATTAGACTATACTGTTTATCAAAACCAAATATATTTTTATAATTTCCAGTCATATTTATAGAACAAGCAGTAATACATTTCATTTCAAAATATTATTCATTAACTTAAGTAAATTCTATCATATGTTAAATTTTATTGATTTAATCACATAACTCTTATAAAGAAAAGTATGATGATAATTCATTCGTATAAATATTAGCGTCAATAATTATAGAACCATTACATTATGCATTTAAATTTGAACGTATAGAGTGAAGTATCATATAATCACTATTTCTATAAGAAGGTAAATATACTTAACTATAACCTTTATCATTAGTTTATGCAATTACAACTTATTAGGACATTTTTATTTTAAATCAAAAAAATAATAATTAGACTTTAAATCATTTGAAACAGGATGACAAACATCCAGAAGCCTTAACACTAATTTTCAATATATTTTACGCTAACTATATCAATTAAGATTTTGTATTATTTTGTATAGTTTTATCTATCATATCATCAAGTAAAGTCTCAGCAATTTATTAAGTTATTGATGTATCAGTCATAAGAACAGTTTTAATTTATAGTTTAACATTATATTTTTTCAATTCACCAGCCTATTATTCATTTTACCAGACCATTTCACTTAATGCGCATAATTGTGTAATCATATTTTAGATTTCTAATGCAGTAATTTTATCATTGATATACTTTTTGATTACAATATTTGAGTATGTATTAAATTTCTATAAATTAGATTGTTCTTCAAATCTTACCATAGAAGATTTTATCGAGTTATAGTCACTTTCTATAGTTAATGTGTTCTGAGTTTGTGTCTAATCAGCCACGAGTACTTTAGTTTATATCACCTGTCTATCCATCATTTTTATTTCAAATCAAAAAAATAATTTTTAGATCATGTCATCAGACATAAATGTCTTTAGACTTTATGTCACTAAACTAATTAAGCGGTTTATGTAAAGTTTTCATCTACAGACATATTCTATTTGTTTGGTACGAATTTCAAAACACAATCATATATTTACATTACTTCAATATTTAAAGGTGTATTTTTAGCAATTAAAGTTTTAGCGGTTTATGTTGTTTCGTTATACGGAATAGCCTTTTAACTATTTTGATAATAACCAATTTTGAAATCAACATAAAGTTTTTAGTTTATAGAATCAACACCATCATTTACAACATCTTCATTAGTGTCAATACTAAAAGCCTCTAAATTTAAAGTCATTAACGCATACTGACACATTAGTTTTAACATTGAATCATAACATATCATACCTCTTGAATATTAGTTATAAAGATTTAAACCTCTTAACATTTCACATTTGAACTATGTCATGTTATCTAAATCTTAACTGAACAGCGCATTTGATCTATTTCCTTTCCATAAGTTGAATGTCTAAAACCAATTGAACTCCTCATTTTAATCATATTCTCCATTTATAATTTTAAGTTATTATTCACTGTTAAAAGGTGTAAAACGTTATTTCAAATACATTGAATCTCTTACTTTTTATCCATCTTTACGCGTATACTCGAAATTCTCATCAGAAATATTTATTCCTATTACAACATCTGCGGTTGACTAATGACCTCTATTTAATATTCTATGTGATGATAATGTTTGATCAATTGATGGCAATAGTTCTCTATCAAATTTCATATAATGATATGAGAAACCATCTTTTGAATTTAGTTCTGACTTTACATACTCACTATCTTTTGACACGAGAACTAACTCTAATTCAACAATACCTGTTTATTCTTCATCTAATAGAATTGATGTTCCGAATATAGAAGCCATTTTACCTTATTACATAAATAGATTTAATCTTATTTGTTCATAACCTAAAACACTTAAAGGATAAGTATTAGTAGAGTCAAATATTTGATTAATAACATTAAGTGGAATAGTATAAGTTTTAGTAAAGTAGAATGTTACAGTTGATGCAACTGTGTCAGATGCTATTGGAGTGCCTTTAACTATTTTATATTCATTTTCTATACTCGATTTGTCTAAAAATGTCACAACCCCAGCGCCAAAATCTAAATATTTTCTTTTTCTTGTACTAGTTGTATCATATTCATACGGAACAGCATAGAATTCTAATGAAGGAAGATCACCATTGAACCATGTTTAGTTATGAGCGTTTTGATATTCATTTGGCAACTATTATTGCATACGAGCAGTTTATCTAAATATATCATCGTCTTAATTAGTAAGATTTCTATAAATGTATTATGACTTATTAAATAGAGCACATGAGTTCATAGGAGCAGCGCATAGAGCCACCGTAGGTTTTGAAGTATCAGGGACCCATTTATCAGCATCGAATTTATACTATTCAAAGTACCACCAAGGACCAAATCCTTAATTCTAAACATAATATTTTCCAAATTTGTTAATTGAACCTGTTGCAACTGTAGAACCATTATATGTTACAGAAATAGGTATTTTAAGAGCATATTTCATAGTATATGACACATATGATTGGTTTGTAGATAATAGACCTTTTCCAGTGACTATAGTGAATTAGAAGTTTGCATTTGGAGCACTAGTACAAGGAGCAGCAGTTGAGAAATATGGATAGTTTTCAGCGCGTTATCTATTGATTACAGCACCATTACCGTTATTTCCAGTTGACATCACCATTGTATTACTAAGGTTTTAAAACTTTTTTACATTAGCGGGTATAATTTATACTTTTTCATTATCAGACATTATTTTTATTTCAAATTAAAAAATTATTTTTTAAGGTCATATAAAATTTATGTCAGCGTTAAGTTAAGATAATAATTTAATTATAAAAGCAAAAAAGATAAAATATGGAGGATAGAGTATAGATATCACAAATGATAATCATATCTAATTCAATGATGTCTTAAATGAAAACAGTGTTTATATCAATACTAAAAACAACTAATCAAATATATAAATTGATATAAATTAATTAGAAGGTAAGACCTTAAATAATTTCACAATCAAAAATTTAAGATCAAATAACATAATCATATCATCTTAAATTGATGGAGATTTTGATTTAGAAGAAACTATTGATGAGTTAATTGAAGCACATAAATTGAACTAATAGAAAATTATTGAGATATAAACATAAATTGAGGCAAACAAAACAACACAAGATCAAATTAACAACATATTTGGAAATGATATCTAAAATATAAATTCAACAATAGTTAATCATACTTAATAGATATAACAACTATTTACAGACAATAATAATTTCAAAGCATTTTAAACTTTAACAGAAACACGTTTGTTATAAATAGAAACCAAGAACATTGAACAAGACACATCTTTAGACGCGCATTGGTCTAAAATATTAGAAATTATAGCATTACTAAATGAAATAGACGCGAGTTATATCACTAAATCGGATTTAAACGGTTTAGCAAGTGAAGCATCTGTAATAGCATTAGGTGTCACAATTGGAGCAATCGGAATTGAAGCCACAGCGGCCACTATAGCAGCAGCAACAGCAAATACAACAGCAGGAAGTGCGTTATCAATGTCAACAGCAAATGGAGCAGCCATATCATAGTTAGTCACAGAAGTCAGTTTGTTATCAACTAAAGAAGCATTATTAGAAGGAGATGTATCACTTATCAAAGCGGATAATATTACAACTAAAACAGATTTAACCGCAACAAAAGCATCATTAAATTCATTCATTATATCATAAGGTGTTATAGACGCAGAAATGTAAGCACAAATCACAACATTATAGACAACGAAAGCAGATAAAGCAGATTTAGACGATTATGTTTTGAAATAAAATGACACAAATTCTTAGATTAGTACGAATTTATTAACATTAAGTTCAACTAAAGCAAATGTATTAGATGTTTATTCTAAAACAGAAATAGACACGAAGTATGAAGTTCAAGACAATTTAATTTCAACTAAAGCAAATATAAGTGATGTGTTTACTAAAACTGAAATCATATCTAAATACTATAATAAAATAGATTAAGATATAATGTTTTAACTAAAAAGTGATAGTGATATAGTTTTAGGAAATATGATGAGTCTTATAAATAATTTAGATTAGACTAAAGTTAATATTTCTGATGTGTATTCAAATAAATAGATAGACACTATTATTTCAACTAAAGCAAATACAACTGATGTTTATACTATTTCTGATATAGACACGAAGTATGAAGTTTAAAATAATTTAATTTCAACTAAAGCAAATATAAGTGATGTATATACTAAATCAGATATAGATTTATAATAAAAAGTATAAAATGATAATATATAACTGATATAATCAAAAGATTTAGTATAAGATAATGATATATCTAATATGAAAATAGATGTCACAAATAATAACACTAATGTTTAGAATTGTATGATTAAAGTAACAGAAAATACAAATGATATTTAAGTAATCAAATCTGATGTGACTGTTATCAAATAAGATATAGTTAATTTGAAAAATAGCAGTAATAATATACCGTTTTTAGAAGGAAGATTGATAACTTTAGAAAATTCATAAATAGATCAAAATATCATAATTAATGGCACAAAAAATTATTTAGAAACATATATGATTCCAGAACAAACAACTTAAAATAATAATATATCAACTTTATAAAATTAGATGTCAAGTGTTATAAGTGTAAATAATAATTAATCGAATAGATTATCAACTATAGAAAATTCTATATCAAGTGATTAGTCTATGAACAACTATTCATTCACTATGTTCGGTTTAACTTTTAAATTTGGAAATAGATGTAGGATCAGATTTAGGTTAAAAGTATGTGAAGTTTGGTATTCCATTTAATTACGCTGTTAATGCTGTTTTTATAACACCTTGGGCAAATGGTAATGGTGGAAGTGGTTGTGATACGGGATATGGTATAGCAGATGTAACTGGGGTCACTATTACAGCAGATTATGCAAATTCAGGTGGAAATAATACAAATACATATAGTTGGATGGTAATAGGTATGTGACATAAAGACTGTAAAGTCTGATGTGACTTTATGTCAAATATATAGTATATACTTGAATACTTTAAACTAATCTTTTGTTAAAGTATATTTTTTGTTATTTTAACCAAACCAAAACTCTATTTCACAATCACACATTTCATTAGATTGATATCTTATCATCGATAAAGGCACAAAGAATTTACCATAATCATTTTCTATTTCATAAAAAATATTTTTAGAACCTTTACCGATATAATCTTATAACTTTTATAAATTTTCAATTGAATGAAATACTTATTTAATATCAATGACACAATCATTAATTTTATTAAATTGATATAAACGTGTGTCCTCGCTTTCATAAGGAAAATATAGATCATCAGGTTTAGATATTCTCATTTCATAATATTTTCGTCTATATACAGGTTATGAATAAGGTAAATCATTTGAATATCTTTAAATATCTTTTTTAGTAGAACCTAAAATATCTTTATACTATTTCATATCAAAATTTATAGGTGTTAACATAAAAGTTTAACCTTATTTATCAAATATTTAGAATACTTGTTCAGACCATTTCCTTAAACGTTTCTTTTCTTTGTCTTCTCTTTTGTTTATAACTTAAACATAATCTCCAATTTAGAATTTATTTGATGAATCGATATGTTTTTTATTAAGATTTTATTTGTACTCGTTCATATTTTCTAAATCATCACGTGATATATTATTTGGTGTTTTCTTGTAAAGTGGAATCACTCTTTCGAAATTATGATATTACATAAAATCTTCACATGCTTTTTAAACATTCGTGTTATCTTATGCCTTTATCAAATTATTTATAATACTATTTCTAACAAACGATGACATGCCGTTGATCGATGCCATTTATTTGTGTTCGTTCGCGTCTTTGATTATAGTCCTATGTTGAATATCATTTTAAAGTAACGCTTATTCAAATGAACCTTTATATTCATTTCCTTGATCTGTTGTAATTGACTCTATAAATTGATCTTCAAATTTTAATATATAGTTTTAAAAACTGATAAAAGAATTAAGTACTTCATTAGGTTATTTATTTGGAATACTTTAAACAAATAATCTATGGTTTGCAGGATTATAGAATGTTGAAATAATTAGTTCTGGAATTTATTTAGATATATATTTTGAATCTTTTATAAATATAAGATCTAAATAGAAATCGTCAAATTAAGAAATATAAACCATCTTTGACATATTTTATTTCAAAAAGAAAAAATAATTGATCGATCATTCATTAGTTATTGAAAAGACCTTTCTATAATTTTATCATTGACATTTATATATTATCGTTTTATTTACTTCTACAACAACAAACATAACACTCTCCATGTTTAATAGGTATTACTTCTCTGATACGCACTCCGTTATTGAAATATAATTAGTTAAGTGTTTCTGACCAGTAATAACCTTCAAAATAATAAGATGAATAATACCACACTTCAACTGCATCTTCAGGTAATTAATCAATAAATATAAATTAATTTCCAAAATTATTTCCATTTCTATTTTTATTATTCTCGCTTTTGGAACACCACCTTAAATTATAAACATTGTTATTAGACGGAACGCAATCTACGTGATCTACTTCTTTATAATTATTTGGATTTTCTAAAAATGCTTATGCTACTAAACGATGAATATAACATGTTTTCATGATTTTATTTTAGTATAAACAAACTTATAAATAACCTTTACCAATATCACATGGTTTCAATATTCTTCCTGTTGATTTGTTTCTGACTTAACCTAAATTTGATACTTCATAATTTTCAAAATCATCTATATCTCTATATTCTTCTATAAGTTCTTCTTAAGACGATTCACTATAATTTGACTCTTCTTCGTAATCACTTTAACTTAATTCTTTGTTCATTTGTTATAAAGAAATAAAAAAATTAACTATGTTTTCACTCTTATATTAATTAAACAAATTACTCCAATTTATCTGCTTTCTTTGATAAATAACTTAATTAATCGTATAGATAAAATAATGCTTCGTCAATATCAATAGATTTTTAACCAAATTCTTTCATGTGTTTAACTTATAAGTTCAAAACTTTAAATATCTTATCGTTGATTTCGTTAATCCATTAACAATACAATTGGTAAATAAACATTTTATTAAAATTAGAAAAAATATATTTCCATATCAAAATTTTAAAGTTCTTTTAAACTCGCTTAAATTCATATAACTATAATCATCTTATTTCTTCATAAATACTTTTGCATTACATAAATTAAATTCAATTGGTACTCCTTTTGCTAAATCTTCATACAATTTAATTACGTCTCCTCCATATAAATCGTTTGCTTTTTAAGTAATACACTCACTTGTTACTCCTTTCATACGTTGATGGAAATCATAACAAATCTCATCGTCTTTATTCAATACACACAATTTAACACAATATACTTTTTTAGAAATATAGATACCGTCTTCACCATATAACACTTTACCTAAATTAGATGAAAAATCTGAATGAAATTAACCCATTTATTTTCCAATAAGTTCTCTATTATATTTGATATTAAATTCTTGATTTAATTTTTCTAAATCATTTTCTTATATTTACATTGAATCTGTGTCTTGATAATAGATATTCAAACCTAAATCATCTGCTAACACCATAACCTCATTCATAATACGTTTACTCATTGATAATATCTAAATTCCTACATGATGATAACCTGTTTATTCACAACATTCTTTCTCTAACTTTACACAAAACTTATTTCCATATTATTAAATACTATTGATCTAATCATATTTCTTAAATAACTAACTTAAATCTTCATATATCTCAACTGTCTCATTTCTATCTCCTTCTATAGTCTTACCATAAGATGAATTCAACATCAATTTATAAATTTCTTATAAAGGGTTTTTCTATTTTTTACATTTAACTCGTTCTTCAAACATATATTTTATCACACCTTAAATAGTATAGTCTCTTTCTTTAGCATATACACCACTTATAATTTCATATCTATAATTTTATCTTAAAACTAATTCTTATAAACCAATTGTATCAACAAAATATCTATTCTCTTTATCGATATCATTTGTAAACTATCTAACTCCATCAACTTTCTAACTCAATAATGGAAAACCTCTTACTATAAAATCATTTCCTTTAAATAACTTAACTTCTAAATATAAAGTATTTTGATCTTTTGACGAACTCTTTTCAGTAATCTAAAATAAGTTTTCTTTGACATTGTAATGTTATATAAGTTCTGGTGTTAAGGTATATAACTTACCTGCTGGGTAATATGTTCTATATTACGCACTTGGGTATAAACTAACTGCATCAAAATCTAATATCTTCTTAAACATTAAGATTTGTTTTTTATTATACGCTGTCATACATCTTCCACCAATTACGAACTGCTATAAGAACTATCTTAACAAACCATTGACTTTATACACTTTATTAAAACATTATTTCTTTAACTAATATGATAACGCTAACGATGAAATAGATATATAATTAAATAAGTTCATATCCATATTTTCTTTCAGTAATTATGCAAATTTCTAAACACATTTCTATAGTACAATAACATCTTATTTACAGTAAAATAATGCATACTTTTACATATCAAAACAATTATCACCAGCGCTTTATGCGCCTGACGTCTTTGACGTCTTAATCATACTATCACTCTTCTTTAAAACTGAAATGAACTCTTATTTAGTATGATTAGATATAAATTTAGATGCCTCTTCAATGTCACCTATATTGTTTACATATCTTTCTTCAGTATAATAGTTGTAACACATAATTTCTTTTTGTATTGTCTTCTATTCTTCAATACTCAAAAACATTTCTGGTAATTCGCTCAATTTTTTGGAAATCATAATATATGAATCTCTGAATACAAATTGTATTTTTAGACCTTATCTGTTGTATATAGAAAAACTAAATTATAGTACTTTTCCGTTATTTTAAATCATATCCTCGATTTGATATTGTTCTTTTAGTATAAACTAACAATCGTATGATAAGTTGTGCATATATATTAAGACCTATTTATCAGGAAAATTGTTCTTCTTTGCATCATGTTTTTCATCAATATAACATTTATCAATATATCTAACTAAACCGTTAACATCTCTTGAACTCTTAATGATATCTCCATCCGCCCAAACACATAAATAACATTTATGTTTTATATACTTACCTTCACTATCAATAGTAAATGCTTCTGTATCCGCATACAATATTTTATCAAAATGGTTTTCTTTTTCTATAAATTCTTTAGTTTCTGAACAATAGTCTTATGCATTATCTGGCGCACTAATTACTTATTTGCTATTTTCTTTATAGTTAAATTCGTTATAATCTTTAATTTCTTCAAACATATTAAGTTCATGCATCATTCTAATAACTGTTATACTATCATTTTAAGATTTACCTGTTATGACACATATGTTGTTCGATGTCTCTCTAACTTATACAATATTAGTGTTATCTAAATACTTTTGATAAGTTTTATATTTTTAAAAGTTGTTCAACCAAAAGTTACTTACTTCTACATTTGTATCATATATGAAATAGTGTTCTCTATATAAACCAATATGAACTATATCTTTTTACTATTGTCTCAAATCATCTATATCTCCTTTAATTTTATAAATTCTAACTTATCTATTTGATTCTTGATACACGTGTATGTATAATGGTCCTATATGTTTGATATTCTTAATTTACGATAATGAAAATAGTTGTAAATTAGATTGAACTTAAATTAAAATTGCCTATATTTCTTAATTATTATCTTATTTTATCTATACATCAAATCTATCACTCTTCTTAATAAACTCAAAACACTTGTTTATGACCTCATGCTCTTTACTATTCATATTACTAATGAAATACTCTTTAGTTATATCTTGGTTATACTTTTCTTGTATAACATGATCTTCAATATATTTAGTATATGCTATTAGTTTTTTCTTATTTGATGTCTCTTTCTAATAAGTTGATATCAATAACTTTAGTTCAAATATAGATATATCAAATGGTTTGTCTATATCTAATTGTTCGTAAAAATCTTTGGACTATAACTTCTCTTTTGTAAAATTTATATATAGTTGTTGAAATCTCTTTTTGTTCATTCGTTATAAGGTATATACGGTTCCATTATCGTGTTTTATTTAGTACTTTGACTATTTATAGTTTGAAATAAGTTTTCTGAACTCTGTCACCATATTTCTAAACTCATTTATCACTTTACGTTTAGTGTCTTTAGTCACTTCTAAAACTCTATCTAATTACTCTTGATCTATATCAGGTAATTATTAATCTTTGTCTTCTAAAAATTATTGTATACTTTAATAAAATTAACTTCCTTTCGAAAATGAATTATCTGTTAATTATTTGATAAGTATTTCAAAATCTTATTTATCTGCTGATTTAATCGTTTACATTTTATAAAGAAATAAAAAATTTATATATGTTATCAAATTATCAAAAAATATTTATATTCTATTTACTCACTAACTCTCTTCTTCACTAATTTCCTTTTTAACTTATTTCTTCACTGCTTTCTTTTACTTTGTTTCTGGATAAATATCTACCTCATCGAAATCTAATGTTTTATCTAAAACTACAATATTAAACTCTTTCTAAATTCTAATTAAATCAAAATGTTTAACTTCTTCAGGTTTAACTCTGTATTACTTCGCTTGATAAAAGTCATGTTGTTCTCCTGTTTTGCTTGTAAATTATGATGACTCGTGATCTATATGAATTTTGATAATAGACTCATTTAACATTTAGTCTTAAATCTTCTTTACAGTATAAATATAGTTATTAGTTATTTCTAACTTCTTGATAACTTTATTATTTTGAACTAATACTATTAATAAGACTTTCATATTTAATGACTTTGGATCAAATTTATTATTTTTGTTTACTCTCTTATTCTTTGCATCTAAATAAATAACAGCTTCTTCAAATTGGATGTCTGTATTTTCTTCACAATATTCTATAACGCTTTATGGTTTTAAGTAATTCATGTTTTGCTTTGTTTCTATAAAATAAAAAAATTGATGTCGTTTACATTATCATTTATATTTTTTGGTATATATTCTATAGTAAATCTTGTTGTATAATGACATATAATCATCACGCTTCTTTATAATGTCTAAAAACTAATTAAATTCATCGCCTATGTCTTTTGCTTCTTGTAATGTTTTTGTTGATTCTATTTTTTTAATTAGGTTGTTGTATATATAGTCGCTTATCTATTATGAACGTTCTGGTTTAGTTTCATACGCTTATTTCAAATGATTCGGGCTCATAAGTTTTAACTATTCTTCAAAAGGGAATTCTGGTGGTTATGGTGGTTATTGTTCTTCTAATTGTTATTGTTCAGGATGATTTTTATTATATTAAATTCGTTGAAACGCATCGTATTCTTCAGAAACAAAATAGTCTATATACTATTATTCAAATTTATCTAAAAATTATTCATAATTTGGATTATTATTAAGAAATACCTCTTTATCTTCTTCTGTTTAGATTTGTTATAATTGATATATAAGACTTTTAAAATATTGTTTTTGACGTTCAATCTCATGTTCAGATTCTAACTAATTTTACAATTATATATTTTCAGCTTGTTCTTACATCAGTAATTCTTAAAGATAATCAAATTCTTGATATATTTATTCTGGTTCAGTTTACATCTAATTATCTTGTATTTGATTCTCATTTTTAATTATAGGTATATTATTTTAATTAACATCTAAATTCCATGATGATGGTTGTTCTGGTTGGTTTATAATCTCTTAACGTCTTTATTCGGCTCGTTCTCGTTGTTCAGTTCCACTGTCCACAATTTATATTTCATCGGGGTCAACTTTAACAACTTACGGTTGTTATTATAACACAACTTCATTCGGGTCAACTTTAACAATTGGTGGATGAACACTATCATTAAGTTCGTTTAAAGTTATAGGTTATTATATTGATGGCTTGTCACTTAAATTTATCTACTCGTTTGGATCACGTTTTACTACTTTAGGAAATTAACCTTCTGCTATATCACTTAAGTCCTACACAGACATCTTAACATCATTCTTATTCACGCTTAATAACATCTTCAAACGTGACTCTTCTAATTCTTCTATTTCATCATCTAACATTTAGACTCCTAATAAAAACTATTGTGCTTTTAATTATTTCTTTTTGTACATTTTACCTAATTTAAATTTCTAACCCTTCTTTTATTATAAAATGTCATAATTATAGTTGATGTTCTTTTTGTACTCGTTATCATTTGGGATTTGGATACTCGTCGTTCTCCATAAATCTTCTTGTTTCTATAAATCACTTTCTTATTAAAATTAAATATTTTGTGCTTGTTGTTATGCTTGCTATTCTTGTTCAATATATTATTATTGAACTGATGCTTGACGTTATTGTTCTAATTATTTTTTATACTCAAATTCCTATTCTTTAAGTATACGCGCTTCTTCTTACTACTACATTCGCATTAATACTTTCTTACTTTTGTTAATATATAGTTCTAAAGTATATTCGTCTCCATTCAGTTACAAATCTTGATACATTTCATCTTGAAATTAAATTCTAAAACCTTTAATAAGTTAATTAACTTGAAATGTGACAATGATGTCTGACGTTACTTAAGTTATTGTTCCTGCATTCCACGTTCTAAATTATTTCAAAAGTAAATAACGTTTCTAACCTTGATCAATTAGTGTATAGTCTTAAATATCATAACAATTGATGCAAATATACTTGTAAATATAGGGATACAAAATATTTGTTGCGGTTATAAAACCTTATTCATCACGTTCATAAATAGTTCCTTTAACTAAACCAAACGCTTTGCAAAAGTAATGGTCCTCTGATTTAAATGCTTTGAAATTTGTTGCTTTAAATTTTAGTTTGTTGTTGTTTATAAAGTAATCATTGTCTACTGTAAATTGATAATTGTTGTCTGATAAGTTTTAGATAATTGATAATAATTAGGTTTCGTCATCTATCTTTCTTTTGAACGGTAACAGAACATCAATCCAATCATTTTATTCATTCAAAATACTATATCTATTATTGTTGATTGTGTATTGTGGTGATGTGAATGTCAATTTGATATTTGCTTCTATTTCGTCAATTTCATATTCACAAAGTAATTATTGATCTTATTTCGAAAATGTAAGTAATTGGTCAGTGTCTTTACCTTGTGTACTCATAATCAATGTCATTTTTAGAATTTAAAAATTTCATTTAGACGTTTGGTTTGTAATTTTTTATTTTGATTGTAAAGTTTTTTATTTTATTTAATTTTTGACTATTTTGATATATTTCCATTTCGCAAATGTTCTTAAACCGTGTTGGGTGCGGATTCTGTTTACTTTTTTACACATGAGGGTGTCTTAACGTCCGAATGTTAGAAAAGTAAACAAATCCCTATACAAC
>CAXDID010001039.1:0-13971 GCA_963988835.1 Hexamita inflata
TTATTGAAGTTGCGAAGTAAAATTAGTTAATACAGTTGTTTCATGTTAAAGTCGACGTACTGCGTATCATAAACTACCAATACTACAAAAAGTGGACTGCAGACTTGCCTATGAATCATCCACATTGTGTCGCACGAAGATATTAAAGATGAGCTATAATCATGGCGGCTTTAAGAATCGCATTAGGTGAAACGTCTGTTTCGCTAGTTTGTGATTTATTGGTTGTCGTGTCCAGTTTTTAAAAGTTGCTCAAATATTAACATTGTATTACCGAATTACCATTTGAAAACTTTTCACCGAAGTGTCATAATACACCATAATAATCACTGTATTGGATAATAATTTATTGAACAAAGTCTGCATACTAAATCTATAAAAGTGATAACACAGTTTTGATGTTATTTGTGATTGAGTCACTATGAACTACGTGTAAATTCGCTACGGTTTAAAAAATATAACGTAGTCCAGATGAACATGGACCGTCTATAATTTAGTACAAAAAACATGAATTAAATGAGACTGGTATCAAACTCGCACATACAGTGAAAATTACTATCATACTAATTCGGTTAAATCAGTTTATGTTCTAATTAATAATACCCAGCTGGCACCAGACTTCATTCCAGACTTAGCCTTTTACGTAGATCAGAGAACTAACGTGCAGTCACATGTACATTATTTCGCAACAAATGGCAACTTATATTTCAAACTTAATATATGAAATATTAACTTTTAATTTAATCTTCGTTCCACATCTTCAAGGAAATCAAAATGATGATGTATGTTGCGGACCGTAAAATCCCCTGGTTCAGAGCGTTGACCAAACTAATTTTTGCATTAATAACGAGAATCATTTTTAATAGTAAATCCATATTTCAGTGGTATTTCTTTTTGTCATTTATTTTTTGATTATAATTTAATGTAGGTTTCCTTTTTAGTTACTATACTGAGGTAAGCAGAAAATAATTGTCAGAAAATTGTCAGAAAAAAGGCTAATAAACTCGAATAATAGTGAACAATAATATAGTATATAATATAGTATATAATTCCAATGAGTCTAGCTCAACAGGGTCTTCTTGCCACGCTGAGGGCTACATTCGCCCGTTCCCAAGTCTGTGGTTTCGCGAAGATACGACTAGGGATAGTAAGAACCTCCTTAATCCATTCATGCACATCAAAAATTACTGAACGATGCATATGTGTAGCTAGGGTCGTTTGATAAGAGAAAATATATTTCAATTAAATATTGATGTATTTAGTCCATTAGAATCAGAATTTGTTGTTGTTTCGATCGAAGTAGTTGCCTTGTTGTTTCAGAGTTTTTTGTAAAACTTTCGTTAGCTTTTAGACTACGTCTGCTTGGTTCCAAGAGTGTTTCTTCCTGTTTTTCTTGTAAGCATCATTGTTTTTGTTTTGTTGTTTGCGATCGAAGCGGTTGTTCATCTCACATTGTTTGATGTAGATGTATGGATTTTGATCAGTTGTTGCCCGTTATTTGGTGGAGCTGTTGTGATTCTGTTATCCAGTGAATGAGTTTCCTTTTGGGTTTTGGATACCGTTAAGAATTTTGTTAAATGATTTGACGAGTTCTTTAATTTAATTCTTCTTGCTTAGGTTTTGTTGGGAGCCTTTTGGTTTGCTTTATTCCGTGTTGCTCTGGTTGTTTTGCTTGTTGTGTTCAGTTTGTTTTTGTGATCTGAACGATTGGTTGTTTTGTTTGTATTGTTTGTTTATAATTAATGTGTTTATAATTAATGTGTTTATAATTAATGTGTATGTTGTTGCTTAACTTAAATATAATATAATCTAAATTCTAGATGTGGTAAGAATGTAACAGCTGTGCGATTTATATCATCTTGTGGAGAATAATATGTGCAGTAATAATTTAGTACAAAAAATGAATTAAATGTGACTGGTATTTATCCTTTGGACAGAAAAGCATGGCTTCAGAAACACGTTCCTTCCGTAGATCCATGTCAAAGTTGTTATGTGAGTATATCTCAATGTAGTAGGACTTATCCTCACTCGAATCTACTCTATCACCAGCGGCTTTCAAATTCTTGAAAATGGTGACCTTTCTATTTAAGCACAAATCCCAGCAGTGCAAAGATCTTCTAATCATCTTTACTTACAAATTAATAGAGTTGTTATATCAAGTGTATTCCTTAAAACAACGATGTGTTTAACAATAAAATTTAGTCTCTAAAAGAGAAGATCGTCAAATTGCAAAGAGAATTGCAAAATTAATTCGATACAGTGGTGACAATAATGTGTAAATTCAAATAATGTGAATATTATTGCTCTTTCATTATTGAAGTTGCGAAGTAAAATTAGTTAATACAGTTGTTTCATGTTAAAGTCGACGTACTGCGTATCATAAACTACCAATACTACAAAAAGTGGACTGCAGACTTGCCTATGAATCATCCACATTGTGTCGCACGAAGATATTAAAGATGAGCTATAATCATGGCGGCTTTAAGAATCGCATTAGGTGAAACGTCTGTTTCGCTAGTTTGTGATTTATTGGTTGTCGTGTCCAGTTTTTAAAAGTTGCTCAAATATTAACATTGTATTACCGAATTACCATTTGAAAACTTTTCACCGAAGTGTCATAATACACCATAATAATCACTGTATTGGATAATAATTTATTGAACAAAGTCTGCATACTAAATCTATAAAAGTGATAACACAGTTTTGATGTTATTTGTGATTGAGTCACTATGAACTACGTGTAAATTCGCTACGGTTTAAAAAATATAACGTAGTCCAAATGAACATGGACCGTCTATAATTTAGTACAAAAAACATGAATTAAACGAGACTGGTATCAAACTCGCACATACAGTGAAAATTACTATCATACTAATTCGGTTAAATCAGTTTATGTTCTAATTAATAATACCCAGCTGGCACCAGACTTCATTCCAGACTTAGCCTTTTACGTAGATCAGAGAACTAACGTGCAGTCACATGTACATTATTTCGCAACAAATGGCAACTTATATTTCAAACTTAATATATGAAATATTAACTTTTAATTTATTCTTCGTTCCACATCTTCAAGGAAATCAAAATGATGATGTATGTTGCGGACCGTAAAATCCCCTGGTTCAGAGCGTTGACCAAACTAATTTTTGCATTAATAACGAGAATTAATGTGCGATTTTCTTTGTACCACGTGACCCCAACGTCTTGGTAGATTCTTTCGCCTCGATAGTTTATCGCAATGTCAGGTTTTATACCGTCATATAGGCGATTGTGATTTTCTTTTGAGACTTTTACTGCCTTATATTATTGCTAATATTAATGCTTATATTATTGTTTTTTTTGTTTATTTGAATTTACACGTTATTGTCTCCACTGTATCGAATTAATTTTGCAATTCTCTTTACAATTTGCCGATCTTCTCTTTAACACTTACAGTGAGGGTTGAGCCCCTCGAATCACTAAGAGAACTTCCAGTGAGTACTTATATTATATTATACACATATCTCTTACCATCAAAATGACGCCATGTATGGAAGTGGACATATTATTTTACTATAAAATATATTGTTTCTATTAGCATGAATCCATGACAAAAGTGGGTTTTCTATTAAAATTTCACTTCTATACAATGTAAAATTTATCCATATTATAATCTAGTTAGTGATATAATTAGGAAATACACCACACAATTGTATTTTAATAAGTCATTTTTGTAATCCTATGTTATAATAAAATCTCGTAGAATGAAGCTTACAATTAATCATGATTCTTCTCGTTAACCGGAATTTCAGTATAGTTCAGTAGTAATACCAGCTTCAATATAACGGTTTCTAGAGCTGAAATATTTGAATCAAAGGAGACTTGTCAGTATTGCTTTTAAAATTTGTCATTGAGTAATTAATCAAAATTTGTAGCTTTGAACGCAGAAAATTAAATAAGTAATAGTACAACTTTATTAATTGAGGTCTAAAAACTAAACAGCGTAACAGGCAAATCAATACTAAATATAAAATATTCAATCAACTGTAGCAACTTCATTCAATTAGCAGTTCCCAGCTTCATTGACGAACTTAATAATAAATAATACTTACATAACTAAGTGTTAACTCCTCGCTATTCTGGATAATAAGCCTGAAGAAATCCCTAAAATATAGTTGATATAAAGTAGCTGTACACAAGCGAATTTAGTTTAAAATAATTTTGTAATCCATATTCACTTATTATTAGTTTGTGTAAGTAATTGAGCTCAAAAGTCAAATCTTCACAACTAAAAGCTTAAAATTTTAGAAAATACAATAAATTTTTAAATACATCTGTCTAAGTAGCTACAATTATATTACTATCTAATAATAATATTCATCTAATTCGCAAGCCCCGATAATTACAAAACCGAACACTTCTTCAACAAAAATGTTAAGAGTTGTGTCTAAAAATAACCACACTCAAGATCGTTACCGATCCTTTGCCCAGTTGAGTACAAATATTTATTATTATCCATTACATTGATAAAAGATAGTAGAGATGCAATGTTGGTTGAGTAGCCACAAGTACCAAAATCTTACTCTAGATCTGTAACAATGTAATCACATAAGTTATGGGAACTAAAAGTATATTTGAATTACTTTTGGATTTAAATAAAGGAAATCAGTATCGAGCTGGATTAAATAACTGTTATAGTACTGAAATATCCAATATTGATGTATATAATAATAACTTAATAGAAGGAAATTATTGGTGAAGATAATAAATAAATACGGTTGTTGGTGTGATATGCAATAAAATGTAACAATACCAGACTTCAAGAACTACTATTTCTCTTACAAATAGAAAAAGTTAAAACATTGCTTGAAGGTAGTGAGGTGTTATATTAATACAAAACAAAGATGTCACCTATATTTAAGTGTGAGCTCTTGTTTCCCCCTACTTAAAAGCTTCTAGCTCACACGCTAAATTTGCTATAATAAAGAAATAACGCTAAAGAGATATAGGTGGTAACGTACCCAGAAATAAATTTTCCACTCCATGAAGTTGATGATGCTCGACACTGGCATTTTGGAAATAATCAATGGCAAAGGTTTATATTTCAGTTTCAAGTTCCTTAGATCAGGGAACAGCGAATATTCACACTAAGTTTCATTACTAATAAAATATTATTAAATTGATCAATATCACTCAACTCATATTCTGATACTAATTCATGCTGGTATCGACCCATTTTAAGCAGTATTTCTGACTTAATAAACTAATAATATTATTAAAATCTGAGTACGATAATTATTTGAAATCGAAAACCGAAATGTAGTACTTTTCAAAATTCATATTTTCAGTAAATTTTAAATCGAAATTTGAATGTAACCATATATTCTTGAGTTTGGTTACGACCGTAGTTATAATAATTATTAAAGTTGTTGACACCTCCAACCAAGTAAAATTTGAATTTTACTTTTTGGTAGAATTTCAATACAAGCTAAACTAAAAGTTCCGAATTCAATGCACATAATAGTACCAGTATAGCTAATCTTAAGCTCATCTAGTTCTCTGCTAAATAGCTTCATAACTCCAAAGTACCAAAACATGAAATCACTCTGGAACAGAACCTGAATAAACTTAGTTGCCTCATCTACAAGTGCATAATAATTGAGCATATTAACATCATCATCTACAAGTGTAAACATAACTAACTTGCTAGTAAATTTATCGATTGCTCCTTCCAGTGGAAATATAACACTTATCAGCAATATTTATGGCGTTTTAAATATATCTGGGTATCAAGTTCTTGGAGATTACGTAAGTACTGTAACTGTTTCAATGATAGGACTTAATATATATTCTGCAACTGTGAATGTTAATCAAGTTAGTTTTAAACCGTATACATTTAATGTTGGAAATGGTTCATCATATTTATTCGGATATGCTGAGTTAGCGAGCATTAATATTAATAATTTTGCTGTTATTATTGGAAATAGTTCAAACTCTTTGCTACTAGGTTCAATCTCAACTACTTCGTATACGAATTACTATTTATTTGGAGGCATAATATCAATAATTCGTAGCGGTACTGTTTTTAACGTTAATAATGTTATATATGACTCGTATCAGAAGTTAAACACAACATACGTTAGTTCATCTGGCTTCCTAGTTGGACATTTATGTGTAAGTAGTGTTAATATATAGAATACATGCTTATAATAAAATATAATGGGCACCACTCTATAGTTATTAAGCTTTGGTTTTTTGGGATAGATTTAAGATAGTATTTCTTCAATTTGTAACGTATCTGTCGTTTTTTCCGCTCAAGCAACATACTTTTAATCTTTGGGAATAATTGGAATAATAATTGCATCTGAATACTTCGAAGTGATTAACTTGAGATCTGTTGTAAATTTTAGTGGAAATAATAGCCATAATGTAAGCCCAATCCTTGGAATGTCATAAACGTAAAATTTATCAGTTTAAAACATTAATGTTATTGGAGGGAACGTTAGCTCACGTACAAGAAATGTTGGTGGATTTGTTGGTTATTAAGGATTGGGATCAAATGTTACAGTTTAGAATTCATTAATTTCTCAAATGAATATTTCCGGTGTAGCTTATGTTGGTGGCTTTGTGGGTGATAGTAGTTCAACATTAACTTTAATCAATTCGAGGATTGAATTTGTGCGCCTTTCTGGTTCTAATATTGGGATTGTTGCTGGTTCATAGTCAGGCACATAATATATAAGCGGTTCATCATCTGAATCGAATTATATTAACAACGTTTTGTAAAGTAACTGTGCAGTATTATCAAACGTATGGTCTATTGTCGGATGCTGAGAGAAGAGTGAAGATAACTTACAAATTTAATATAGCAAACAAAAACAACGATGTGTATAACAATAAAATTTAGTCTCTAAAAGAGAAGATCGTCAAATTGCAAAGAGAATTGCAAAATTAATTCGATACAGTGGTGACAATAACGTGTAAATTCAAATAAACAAAAAAAAACAATAATATAAGCATTAATATTAGCAATAATATAAGGCAGTAAAAGTCTCAAAAGAAAATCACAATCGCCTATATGACGGTATAAAACCTGACATTGCGATAAACTATCGAGGCGAAAGAATCTACCAAGACGTTGGGGTCACGTGGTACAAAGAAAATCGCACATTAATTCTCGTTATTAATGCAAAAATTAGTTTGGTCAACGCTCTGAACCAGGGGATTTTACGGTCCGCAACATACATCATCATTTTGATTTCCTTGAAGATGTGGAACGAAGATTAAATTAAAAGTTAATATTTCATATATTAAGTTTGAAATATAAGTTGCCATTTGTTGCGAAATAATGTACATGTGACTGCACGTTAGTTCTCTGATCTACGTAAAAGGCTAAGTCTGGAATGAAGTCTGGTGCCAGCTGGGTATTATTAATTAGAACATAAACTGATTTAACCGAATTAGTATGATAGTAATTTTCACTGTATGTGCGAGTTTGATACCAGTCTCATTTAATTCATGTTTTTTGTACTAAATTATAGACGGTCCATGTTCATTTGGACTACGTTATATTTTTTAAACCGTAGCGAATTTACACGTAGTTCATAGTGACTCAATCACAAATAACATCAAAACTGTGTTATCACTTTTATAGATTTAGTATGCAGACTTTGTTCAATAAATTATTATCCAATACAGTGATTATTATGGTGTATTATGACACTTCGGTGAAAAGTTTTCAAATGGTAATTCGGTAATACAATGTTAATATTTGAGCAACTTTTAAAAACTGGACACGACAACCAATAAATCACAAACTAGCGAAACAGACGTTTCACCTAATGCGATTCTTAAAGCCGCCATGATTATAGCTCATCTTTAATATCTTCGTGCGACACAATGTGGATGATTCATAGGCAAGTCTGCAGTCCACTTTTTGTAGTATTGGTAGTTTATGATACGCAGTACGTCGACTTTAACATGAAACAACTGTATTAACTAATTTTACTTCGCAACTTCAATAATGAAAGAGCAATAATATTCACATTATTTGAATTTACACATTATTGTCACCACTGTATCGAATTAATTTTGCAATTCTCTTTGCAATTTGACGATCTTCTCTTTTAGAGACTAATTTTTATTGTTAAACACATCGTTGTTTTAAGGAATACACTTGATATAACAACTCTATTAATTTGTAAGTAAAGATGATTAGAAGATCTTTGCACTGCTGGGATTTGTGCTTAAATAGAAAGGTCACCATTTTCAAGAATTTGAAAGCCGCTGGTGATAGAGTAGATTCGAGTGAGGATAAGTCCTACTACATTGAGATATACTCACATAACTACTTTGACATGGATCTACGGAAGGAACGTGTTTCTGAAGCCATGCTTTTCTGTCCAAAGGATAAATACCAGTCACATTTAATTCATTTTTTGTACTAAATTATTACTGCACATATTATTCTCCACAAGATGATATAAATCGCACAGCTGTTACATTCTTACCACATCTAGAATTTAGATTATATTATATTTAAGTTAAGCAACAACATACACATTAATTATAAACACATTAATTATAAACACATTAATTATAAACAAACAATACAAACAAAACAACCAATCGTTCAGATCACAAAAACAAACTGAACACAACAAGCAAAACAACCAGAGCAACACGGAATAAAGCAAACCAAAAGGCTCCCAACAAAACCTAAGCAAGAAGAATTAAATTAAAGAACTCGTCAAATCATTTAACAAAATTCTTAACGGTATCCAAAACCCAAAAGGAAACTCATTCACTGGATAACAGAATCACAACAGCTCCACCAAATAACGGGCAACAACTGATCAAAATCCATACATCTACATCAAACAATGTGAGATGAACAACTGCTTCGATCGCAAACAACAAAACAAAAGCAATGATGCTTATAAGAAAAACTGGAAGAAACACTCTTGGAACCAAGCAGACATAGTCTAAAAGCTAACGAAAGTTTTACAAAAAACTCTGAAACAACAAGGCAACTACTTCGATCGAAACAACAACAAATTCAACAACAACTAAGGGAAACTGTTCAACTCCATAAACGAATACAGATACGATGATGTTAAATCAAAACGCAACGATGACTCATTCATGTACGTCAAAATACCAATAGGCTAGACCAACTTCAGCAAGCAAAACAAAGGAGGAAACAAGTCGTTTGGAGGTTATAAGTAAGGAAACTTCAACCAAAATTCATATGAAGAGCTAGGCAGCTGTCATATTGACTAAATAATTGCTATCTGAACTGGCTCCGTGAGTGGCCATGATAACTGGATCGTGTACCAAAAACTGATAGATTAAAAAGTATAAGCAAACATTGAAGAAACAAATTGAAGAGAAAAATTGAATCACTAGATTGATTATTAAAGTAGAGGAAAATATTCTGCCATCTAACGATGGTATTTTATAGCGTGTGTGTAGAGGCACATGGTATAAGCTAAGATAGCTCTCAGTTACGCGTGTGGAAATGGGGATTTCGGATGCTGAGTGAGGACTATTATATTTAAGTTAAGCAACAACATACACATTAATTATATAATATAATTTTTAGATACTATCTGTTTAAAATAATATTTAGAATTTGATGTTAAATATATGCTATATAGTGGGTTAATATCTAGTAAGTCATTTATATTACTATTATATGTATTGTATATGAGTTTTATTAAAACCAAAATTATGCAACAGATATTGAATTTACTTATCTTGAATTATTGTATATTTTAAAAAATGATATGAAGTTGGACGCTGAAAATTTCTTCATTTGTTTTAAACTAATAATAACTACATATATAATAACCCATAACTTTTTAAATTTAGTTAGCAAGATTTAAACATATTTGCAATAATATTTAGTAATAAGATGACTCTAGTTATTTTACTAAAACATAGTGATACTAGATCAATTAACAGTTTAAGTTTTTTCAAAGTCTTGTAATTATTTTTATCAATCATTGTTAAATGCTATCTTCTATCATACTTTTTAAACAATTATAATTCAAAAATTAAAACATGTAATGTTTCAATAATATTTTAGTAAATAATAACAATTATAACTATTGTCACAAATAATAATCATTAAACAATTAGATTGTAAATGATAACATATATCTAACATAGAAATCCAATAACCTTAACCTATTCATTTACACAAACGCTACTCAATAAACGTATATAGATGTTGTAGTTAATAACATATAAGTAAATAAATTTTCTCTATTTGGATTAAGTTAATATAGTCAAACAATAACCGACTCGAATATTAATATTTCAATGAAATTTTAAGTATTAATTGGAGCTCTTCTTTGCATAATATGTGATGTTGACGTTAAAAGATGTAAATTAGTGTTTATTGCTTCTGGACAATAAATATCAGGTATGATAATGGAACCAAAAGAAAGTGTAAATATTTAATAATCATTTGTACAGTTCAGAATTAGTTGTGTGAATTCATCAGGGTTGACGAATGTGGTAAATGAATCTTCGGTAATATATGTAATATGTTAGTGCAAGTTAGCAAGAAACGGGGTGTGCAAATGTCGAACGATTGGAGCTTTTGTGGACAATGGAGCATGTGTTTTGTGCATTAAACGCACTAAATGTATCAGATACTTGCACATGCCCAACCAATTCTGCGTTGATAAATAATGTCTGCAGATGTAATGTAATAGCTGGCTAGATTATGAATAACGGGGTGTGCAAATGTCGAACGATTGGAGCTTTTGTGGACAATGGAGCATGTGTTTGTGCATTAAACGCACTAAATGTATCAGATACTTGCACATGCCCAACCAATTCTGTGTTGATAAATAATGTTTGCACTTGTGATTAAATATTAGGCCAGTAAATAGTTAACGGATCCTGTCAATGTCCCTCAGGATATTCAGTTGTTAACGATTCATGTAAATAATCATACGAAATATATATTTATAACTTCCAGTGCAGTTAAGAAATATTCGTTCAATCTTTCGACATAGTAAGTACAACTCATTAAATTACAGCCTCTAGCAACTTCAGCGCCGGTTATGTATTTAGCACCTCCACAATCATTCAAAACGCTTTCATAGACATTTCAGACAACGTTTATTCAACAACTGTTTATCCACTAGTTCAGTCTCAAAGCACTTTAACGAACCTGAAGATTCAGTTTGGAACATAAACTTTTAACAGTGGTTCATTACTTCTATCATCGTTTTCCATCTCAATAAATCAGATAAATATCATTTCGAGACCAGGACGTCAACTTACTGTTAATTTTGCTTAATTGAATATCATAACACCCTCGTCAAGTAGCGCCAATATTACCAACCTACTTGTTAACTTATCTTTTGCACCTTCCAGTGGAAACATCACATTAATTAATAACATTAATGGCGTTTTTAATGTTTCCGGATACCAGGTTTTTGGAACTTACATTAATACTGGATTAGTTTCCATGCTAGGGCTTAATATAGTTTCTGCAACTGTTAATGTGAATTAAGTCAGCTTCAAGTCTATTGCCTTCAATGTTGGAAACTGTTCATCGTATCTCTTCGGAAAAGCTGAAATGAGCACAATATAGATTAATAATTTTGCTGTCATTCTTGGAAACAGTTCCAACTTCTTACTTCTTGGTTCAATCTCAACAACTTCGACTTCTATTTCTTATCGATTTGGAGGCATAATCGCGAATATTAATAGTAATTCAGTTGTTAATGTGAATAATGTGATTATAGATTCATACCAGCAGTTTATCACAACTTATGTTCAATATTCCGGGTTTCTGGTGGGATAAAATATAGTCTTCAGCTCGAGTATAACCATACAAAACGTGTGTATCCAGTAGAACATAACTGGTTCAACGACAAAATTTTACAACCTCGGTCTTATCGGACACAATGATGGGAATTCTTCCGTTCGAAACGCTTCCGTTGCTTTCACTGTTCAGGGCGCGTACTTCCATTAGTTTGGCATCATCGGATATCAAGGCAATTCTATCTACGCGGAGGTCTTAAGTGTTAGAACGTCAGTCAGCGTGAGCTATATAACTACTGGGTACAATGTTGGTTCTCTCTTCGGATAATAAAACGCGTATAACTGCTCGGTACAAAACACGAGCGTTGCTGGAGGGAGTTTAAATTCAACTTATAATATCGGTGGGTTCATTGGCTTGGTTTAATAAAATTTAACGGTTATGAATTCTTCGATATAACAGACTAACATCTCTGGTTAAAATTATGTTGGTGGGTTCGTTGGATTTTAATCCGGACAACTGCATTTAACCAACTCGAAGATCCAATCCGTGCGTATTTCTGGCAGTTAGTTTATCGGAATTGTTAGTGGTTGTTCTGGAACTATCAACTTTACAAATTCCTCGTCCGTTTAAATTAACGTTAACAACAGTTTAAAAGGCGATTGTGTAGCTTTATCCAATCGTGATGGGTGTTGAGTGAAATAGTTATTATATATTTTCAACCTGCCTGGTTCTGTTCGGTTCTTTGGCTGGTGGCACTTAACAACAAGATTAATATTAATTAATAAAATGGTTTTCATCTTTGTTAAGTGATTTTGTTTCCTAATTTATGTTACAGTTTGAGTGCTAAAAGTGATATTGTTTATTTTTACATTAATGATTTTAATCAAACTTTCCTACTTCTATCATATTTTATTTTTAATATTTCTTGTTTTAGATTTAGATTGCTCATTTTTAATAGTAAATCCATATTTCAGTGGTATTTCTTTTTGTCATTTATTTTTTGATTAAAATTTAATGTAGGTTTCCTTTTTAGTTACTATACTGAGGTAAGCAGAAAATAATTGTCAGAAAATTGTCAGAAAAAAGGCTAATAAACTCGAATAATAGTGAACAATAATATATATAATTCCAATGAGTCTAGCTCAACAGGGTCTTCTTGCCACGCTGAGGGCTACATTCGCCCGTTCCCAAGTCTGTGGTTTCGCGAAGATACGACTAGGGATAGTAAGAACCTCCTTAATCCATTCATGCACATCAAAAATTACTGAACGATGCATATGTGTAGCTAGGGTCGTTTGATAAGAGAAAATATATTTCAATTAAATATTGATGTATTTAGTCCATCAGAATCAGAATTTGTTGTTGTTTCGATCGAAGTAGTTGCCTTGTTGTTTCAGAGTTTTTTGTAAAACTTTCGTTAGCTTTTAGACTACGTCTGCTTGGTTCCAAGAGTGTTTCTTCCTGTTTTTCTTGTAAGCATCATTGTTTTTGTTTTGTTGTTTGCGATCGAAGCAGTTGTTCATCTCACATTGTTTGATGTAGATGTATGGATTTTGATCAGTTGTTGCCCGTTATTTGGTGGAGCTGTTGTGATTCTGTTATCCAGTGAATGAGTTTCCTTTTGGTTTTTGGATACCGTTAAGAATTTTGTTAAATGATTTGACGAGTTCTTTAATTTAATTCTTCTTGCTTAGGTTTTGTTGGGAGCCTTTTGGTTTGCTTTATTCCGTGTTGCTCTGGTTGTTTTGCTTGTTGTGTTCAGTTTGTTTTTGTGATCTGAACGATTGGTTGTTTTGTTTGAAGGACTTCTTCATTGAACTTGAGCATGATTAGATCAGAGATTGAAGTGCTTCAGAGGCTTCCGATATAGCACTATAATCTGCTTTATCAGGCTTTCGGTGATCGGTTCGAGGAATATTTTATTCCTTCCTATGCGGATCAAGCTATTGACCGTAAAATCCCCTGGTTCAGAGCGTTGACCAAACTAATTTTTGCATTAATAACGATAATTAATGTGTGATTTTCTTTGTACCACGTGACCCCAACGTCTTGGTAGATTCTTTCGCCTCGATAGTTTATCGCAATGTCAGGTTTTATACCGTCATATAGGCGATTGTGATTTTCTTTTGAGACTTTTACTGCCTTATATTATTGCTAATATTAATGCTTATATTATTGTTTTTTTTGTTTATTTGAATTTACACATTACT
>CAXDID010001042.1:0-30125 GCA_963988835.1 Hexamita inflata
CCTGGATCTCGCTTCCGCTTCTGTACCCGCTCTTCTACCTGGTCGTCATCGTCTTCCAGTGGAGGTCCAGCCAGGTCACCGTCGGGAAGTACATCCTGCAGGTCATCGGGAAGCAGGTGGTTCCGTGGCGGTACCGGGTCTCGTTCCCGATCTTCTGCTTCTGCGACCAGCTCACCTCTATCACGCAGCTCTTCGCGGACTTCGCTGACCTGATCTGCGGCGGGAAGAGCCCGACGGTCGTGAGCTGCTTCTTCGTGAACATCCCGTCCATCATCAGAATAGCGCAGCAGTTCGTGCGCTACAACGAGCACAAGCTCTTCTACCCGCACATGGTGAACGTGGCCAAGTACCTGTCCAGCTTCGCGGGCACCTTCGTGGTCTTCGAGTGGGTCAAGAACTCGCCGGTGTGGATGACGGTCATGGTGGCCGGGCACTGCGTCGAGACCGCCTTCAAGGTGTACTGGGACAACGCGGAGGACTGGGCCTTCTTCACCGGCGGCTCCGGGGCCAGGAAGTTCAGCGCGCAGCCGCACAAGTGGCAGAACAAGCTCATTTGTAGAAGACCCAGTTTCTTCCCGACACACACTTAAATTATAGCCATTATCTTCAACTTCGTCGGAAGGGTCTTCTGGATCCCGTGCACTTATTTGAAGACCTTTTCCTCTGAACAATTCTGGTGGAAGACTTACGCTGCCGTTTTGGAAATTACCAGGAGGTGCCTCTGGAACGTTCTGAGAACGGACAACTAACAAGTGACCAACTGCGAGGAGTACTCGCTGACCAGGTACATCCCAGTTCTCCTGTCTCAGAACGAAAGGCAAATTCTGAGGCAGAAAATGGAGGAAAAGGAACAAGAATTAAAATAAGAAAGAAAAGCTGCTCAGTAAAGAAATAAGCAGCTAAAAATACAAGCCGGAAGAAAAGAAGATAGTCACAACGAAAGACGCCCATTGCTTAACTACAGCAGTGATTAGATGTGAATTCAAAAGTTTAAAAGCCAAACTTTATATATTGGTTCAAATTCTCACTATTCAAAATATGAATACATATGTATACATATTCATTTTTAGTGTACCACCTCTATGATGTAACCAACTCCAAAAATATCATCTTAACACAGCACAAGGCAATCATAATTTTTGCGTCTAAATAATCTGTTAAATGTAATAAAGTAGCCTAATACATAAATAGGTGCAATTGTCGGAGCTGGCATTTCCGTGTCTGCTGGGTTTTCAGCATTTCGTTCTGACAACTCTATATTCTAATAAATGAAAAAAGAATATCCTAAATATGCACGAGAAGACGATCCAAACGACGACACATTTTTGAGAGATGCATTTTCTGTGGATATGCTTTTATCTGATCCACGAGTTTAATATCGTGTACTATCTGCATTTGATCATTCGATGCATGACTAAGATATCGCTCCTACACTTACACACTTGTTTTTAACTTGGTTAGCTGAAGTTAAGAAACTTAAAGTTGTGGTTACTTAGAATATAGATGATTTGGAAATTAATGCAGGACTTCAACAATAATTGAAAGAGAATTTAATTTAGATTCACGGAACACTTTCTGGTCCAGGAGTTTGTGTCAATGATCTCTGCCCAGGATTTTAAATATTGAATTAATTTAAAAATACTGGTTAACTCAACACATAATAAGCCAATTAAATCAAATAAGACTTAAAATAGGTATACAAAAAATAGATTCTAGCTAATAATTTAAAATTTTCTCCATTTTAAGAAGTCACAATATATTCTGATAATAACTGGCTGTAAATACATGATGACTTTGTTAGAGTACATCCATAAATAATATACGACGCATTTTATGACGATTCTGTTGTATGTTGCTAGTTTTGTGGAGCAGCAATCAAACCACCTATGGTATTATATAATGAAGGTTTGAAATACAATGAAAAAACAGAAAAAACAGTATTTTAAGAATGTAACTCATTGCTAATAATAGGAACTAGTTTATAAGTTGCACCAGTTTGTCAGATGCCTCTTTACATTGCCGATCAAGCGTCAATTCATATAGTATCTAAAGAAATAGATTTTAGAAAATATTTATTAAATGAAATAAATGATGAATACTACTGTGCTAAATTGATTGTTCGAAAATACGATTAAGTTAAATATAGATAAGCTGATGACCACATTGTTTCTTTATTGAAAAATCTATTAGATGGTACCACATAATTTGATTTTTAAAAAGAATTAAATTTAATAACACCATTATTTAATTTTCATTAAGGAGAGTGCGATCAACTTGTTTAAGATTTATTAGCTCATCTTCCCGAAGCGAAATAAAGAATAGAAGAAATGAAAAAAGATATTGATTCAAGGGCTAAAAAAAGTTAGCCACTGCCTAATGCATTCATACCATACAAAGTCAACAAACTTATATACAAATAAACCTAAGTAGAAGTTGACTTAGAAATGGTATTGCTTGCTATACCTTGTCTTTGGCCTCCTGATGCATCAATATATGAAACAAACGGTGTTCAATATATTGTTACTTTAATGCTGTAAGAGCAAAAATCACTCTTATTGTAAACATTTTAAGACTGTATAGAAATTGAAACAGTTATTGTTGAAAATTAAAATGCAATAATTATTAGAGATAAACGAATTTCGAATCTTTAATAATTAGAGTCTATTATTTATCAGCCAATAGGAGGTCATTGGAGCATATATTGTGTTTCATATAATTAATACTATTTTGATTGTGACACCTATAATGAATAATTAGATCCATGGAGTTCTTAGTTCATAGGATATACATAACGCCAACGATTTTTCGAAATATATCCACACAATTTTTGTTACATAGGAGTATATTTAAATTATATTACAGTCTAAAATATGAAAGACTTGAAAATGTAGGTAAGAAGAAGATTAACGTAGCGAGTGCATAATGGTTAGGATTATTCAATTTTGAGTTAGCCTATTCTATTCTAATAAATACCAAAATTGTAGGAATGATTTTATATTATTTTGATGGAATAAATATTAGTATTTAAGATTAATAAAAATAATATTAACAATGAAATCAGCGTTTTCTACCACCCCATCCCTCGTCTTCTTCTCCTAATTATAAATCAGGTCCTCTCCATCCTTATATAACTTGATTATCATCTCTATCATCAATTCCAGGACAGGGTTAACTAGCTATGAGGGCACCACTTTAAACTCCAGCGGATCTTATTTTGCATGTTAATTCATTAAGTCTTTGCTTGAGTTATGCATTAATAACTCTATTATCTGGTTCTGACCAAAGGACTTCGCTGATAGCTATGGAGCGTGGCCAAATTTGTTCGTCTATGTTGCCGTCATTAACTTTTTCGCCCCATTAGCAGCCTCCGCCTCCGAGTACGAATTTCTTTTTCTTTTCATCTTTTAGTCCGCCGGTTACGTCAATTTTGTAGAAGTCCATCCATGAGTCAACGAATGCTTCTTAGTTGCCTCCTGGTTGGTTCAGGTCCAGGTACCATCCTTGTGAGCGGATTGAGTATACTTCTTTCATGGCTGCGTTTGCGATTTCGTGTGTGGACATCCAAGCGTGCATGATACCTCCGTTTGAGAGGTTATTTCCGTTAGTGAACGATTCTTGCCAGTAGAATCTGTATTGGAGTGATTATCTGTCCGGGTACAGGTCTTTTGCGAGTGTTTCGATAATTGTGACTACTCTTTGGTGCAGGTATTGCCATGCTTCTTTGCTTCCCCATCCTTTTTTGTCCAGTTCGCTTTTTACTTTCGGGTCAGAGGTGAAGCATCCTGAGTTGACTTCGTCTCCTCCGAGGTGTACCATTGGGTTGAATCCGAATGGTTTGTAGAGCACTTCAAAAATGTCTTTCAAAAACGTGCGGATGTACTCGTACGTGAGCTCGTTGACCGGGTTGATCACGTCTCTGCACGCGCACACGATGGTGCTGTCAGCCGAGCCCCACGAGCTCGCGTGACCCGGCATATCGAACTCGATCATTATAAATACGCCCAGGTTCTTCGCGTACGTAGCAAGCTCGAGTAACTATTCCAATGTGTGGTAGTACTGGAACCCGCCTGTTTTCCAAGCTCCTTTTACGAAATTGCTTCCCGGCTCTGTTTTGGTTTTGGTTGGGAAGGACTACGAGTCGGATTCGTGCAGGTGCAGAACGGACATTTTGGCGATGGAGAGGGCGGCCACTTAACGCTTTAAAGTGGAGAGGGGGAGGAAGTGTCTGCTGGAGTCCACCATAACCGCTCTATAGGGGTATTTGGGGTAGTCCAGGATGTGTGAGTGGTTGATGAAATATTGATTTGGGGATTGCTGATAAATGATCTGGGATAAAGTTGAGAGGGCGCGCGCGACGCCGAAGGAGTTGTCGGCTGCGATTTTTATGCCCGCGGAGTCGGTAATTATCGTGTAGGACTCGTTAGCGGACTTGAAGTCAACCGGAGGCTGGTCCGTGGACAATGTAATAGTTACCGCTGAAATCGCATCTTGTTTCTAAAAAGATGACGCACCACTAGGGAAAGCCAACGGAGTGTAAAAATTAATCATCGGCTGCAAAACGGACATACAATCAGCACCAGAAGGTAAGGCACATGTGTAAGTTAACAAACTTACCTTATACGACTAATTCGTTACCGTGTAATTTACTGGTAAAGGCGTGATCGCCAATAACGTATTGAATATCAGCATTAAAGGAAGTGAAAAAGATAATATGCTGCACGTTTGCACTAAATAGTTAATTAACCAACCACATCAATGGACACTAAGCTTTATGACAGACAAATACGAGCATTCGGAGCCGATTTTAACTGCAAAATTTAAATGCTGCGAATATGCATTGTCGGAGAAGGCATACTTTTTGAAGAACTATCAAAGTAACTTGTTCTTCTGGGTATTGACACGATTTATACAGATTGCTTGAAATTTAAATTACACAGCCGTACAAAAGTACTAAAACTAGATTAAATCAATGAAAATATTGTAGACTACATTATAAGCTCAAAAATTACGAATATTCCTCACTAACACATACTGGTAGAACCTACATCTTCTGGGTATAGCTTCAAATTATCATCTACAACGTCAGAACAACAAAATATAGAACTATCAGCATCATAGATGTTGATGGCCGCAAATACATTTATGTTTTGGTTTAGAGATGTGATTGGTGGTAAAACAAATGGAGTCTAAATCAACGTTTTCAAATATAGCGTTAATTCAATAAAAGAATGACTCATTTATACAATATATATATATATATATATTAATCAAAAAGATCATATCGCTTCTATATCATCCCTAGCTGCAATGAAACATTACACTGTTTTCTTCCAGTTGAATTTATGCTTTCTGCTTTACAAGTTATAATGATCGACTACTCTCCTAAACTAAGTTGGCATATAATGCATGTCAGGTTCTTTGCCAACTTCTTAATCAAAGTTATATACCATAATCAATGAAGTATTAGTTATACTTATAAGATTTAGAACCATACCACTAATTACATACGAAATAATAAAGCATAAAATTACAGGTGTGAGTTTGAAAGTCCACATAGCTGTTCCTAAAATTAGTTTTTCTAAAAACTATTCAAATAATATAACCGAAACGGATATAATTATTTTACCGATAACCACTATTCTGGAAGTTATGTCACCAATATCATTAACAACAGTTGTATTAAAACCATAAATATATTTCCAATGCTTGAACGCTGTTGAATAATTACAACCTGTAAGAGCAGCATATAAAACTGTTCGCTTATCTGTCATTGATACCATATATTCAATAAAGTTATTCATGAGCTTTGCTGCTTTGCTTTATTTTTTATTCAACATAGCAAAGTCAGATTTATTTTGAATATAATAAACTAACAACATGAATAGTCTTGGAATCCATAAGAATATTTGTGTGAATGAATAGCACATCATCATACCTATAGACCTAATTAATTACCATGTTGATCTACCATGTTAACTTCCAACTTTTTTATTGAATACTTTAGACATATTTTTGCGATTTAGTCCTAATTATGCAAAGTCATCAGAAACTGTGTTCGGATTAGCAGCTGCTTATATTTGTCGTTATTCTTATTATTTAATTTAATCCAAAGTGCCTTCAACACGATCATCATACCAATTAAATGTCAAAGAAGCAAGTGCATATTGCAAGCAACCATAAAATAAAAAGACACCATGGAAAAGATAGAAAACTGTTATTGTCATACAACATATTTTAAAGTAATCGTCTTAAATTACATAACTTTTACTCATTTTAATAAATGTTATTACTCCCATTTTACTATCAAATGCTCCATTAAACATTATAAGCATCATAATATATACGCAAATGGCTAAATGAATGAACAGGCAAAGAATATAGAAAACTGGAGTAAAGTAAATTCTAAAACGTTTTCTAAGAATCGCTTTACAAATTCCTATACAATCCGAAATTTTTGATTTATCATCCATTGAAACTAAAAACATTAGTAGCATAAGTATTGCCAATAAGAAAATTATTACAATAGCAACTATTAACAATGCCCCATAAACATATGTTGAATATTCTAAATATCCAAATGTATCAAACATAAATTGATCTTTGAAAAAGCTGTTATTTAGCACATAAGTTAGTAATCCACCGATTACAAATAAAACAAGCGGAACTGTAGCAGAAGAAGCTATTATTATAATTTTAGTGAATAATAGCACAAGCAAAATATAAACAAAAGATAGAACAAGTGCTGAAATAAATGACCACGCTATAGGTTTTATGTATGCTTAAATTTCAACCATAAACTGTGTTTTAAGTGATTAAAAGTAAGTAATCATGTAACTAATATAAGTTGGTAATTTAATAAGTGAACTAAAAATAGCAGTGAATGACGTTGACGAATCTACATCGCACCTATCAAAATGTTCGAATGTTGCAATAGGAAGATAATTGACGTTTCCTCTAGCAGTACAAAGGTTAAACAAAAATGAATAGTTTGCCCCTGTTTTATTTAAAGAGTTTACAAGCATAGTCCACTGATCAGAAGTAAATTATTGCTAATTAGAGGTAATTGATAAACTTGGATCAACTAGCATAGCTAAGACTCCAAATTCGATCGTGCACAAATAAGCTTCAGTTGCTCCACATTTATCAGTTGCATTAACTGTAATATTACTCATACAAATAGTATTTTTAGCAGTTTGTACAGCAACTCTACCTGGATCTGGGAGTTAAGAACTCAACAAATATATGTATTCATAGTATTTGGCGTTTTTCCCTGTTAATTATGTGCAATCAAATGATACTTAATACGCCTAGTTAAATAGTATACAAATTGACAGCATATTACTTTATGAAAAACCAGAGTCTGTGTTAGTTATATCTATTAAGTTAGGTGATTCAATATCAAGGTGAGTATTTGACGGATATCCACATACTCTGGACATAGGGTCAGCAGCGGCGGATAATATTTCAGCTTTCTTCACTTAATTGTAATCTAATGCGACATTACTGAAAAAGAATAATAGCAACATTGCTGTTAATTCCAAAAGGAAGGAGATTATACAAAACCAGTTCCAACATTTTCTAAGAGTAAGTAGCTTTTCGTCTGCAAGCAGTATTTCTTTTGCTTTTTCGACCATTCTAGAAGTGGAGTGGCTATGTTTATTGTTTATCATTCTTTGCTATATAGATATATTATGTTGAATCTCATAATATCAAAATTTGTTTAAAATTTATATATTATGAGATTTCACATTTAAATTATGATAGTTGAGAATTATATATGTAAGACGGTTGATTGTGAAAATTATGTGAAACCAGACTTATTAAACAAGTGCATTTAAAATATTCAAGAACATATATCTACTGTAAAACGGTTATTCTTGGGGGAAACGATTATCATAGCATTTAATAGAAGTTTAACGCAAGCCAAAACCAGTTATCCAAGTTAATAAAGTCAAACTATTTAAAAATTAAAAAAAATTTTTTGATAACTAAACATAATGTAAAGAGATCCTAAATTGGAATCATTTGTTCACTTCAGTTCAACAGTTTTCCCCATTGCCATGAGTTTAACGGCGGCTCTCATTTCGCAGTTTTCTCTGAGAACGTGTAAAAGTTCTTTGAACTCTTTCACCTCTTGGAGGACGTCGTTAACTTGATTCTCAACTATTTGAACGTTGGCTTGCACTTTAACTGTTTCAATTTGCGTTTGTGATTTGAGCTTTTCGTCCCTTATTGATTTGTAAGTTGACATTTTCTGGTCGTAGGCTATTTTAACGCGCGCGTAATTCTGGTTCTGGATTTTTGTGAAATCGGTGAAGTACTTCGCGTAAGCCAAGATAGATTCAAAGCCGTTCTGAGTAGCATAGGTCTAGAGAAGCTGCTCAATGTTGTAAGAACTTGAACCAGTGGCTTGCTAAAGCGAGGTGATGATCTGCAAATACTACTGAAGCTACATGCCCTCGTCAGACCTGTTTTCCTGCAAATAATCGCTCAATTATTAGAATAAGTCATCAGACAAGCTCTGCCTGATAATTTAAAAACGCTCGATCTCGTTCTACTTCAAACAGACCAAGCTGAAGAAATCAGTTGCCGCACCGTCAAAATCAAACTCGAATACCGGCTCCAAACCCTTATCAACCAGAAAATCCCTGATTTCGTCTGGAATATCACGCTTAGTCAAATCGTAAATGTCCTCAAGATCACACAGGATCTACAACACCTCCAAATTTCGATCCACAGGAGGAACATTCGCATCCTCAACTAAAGTACACTTGTTAGCCTTGTCAAAGTCTTATTAACTCTTGTTTATGTTATTCTGTATTTCCTGCAAAGAATCCTCCAAAAATTGCACCAGATCCTAGAATTACTTGAATCCACTTAACTTCTTCGATTAAATGTAATCTGGAACCTGTATGTATTGATATGGCTTCAACGGTAATTATTTAATCTCATTAATAATTTATGAGATCATTGCATACTCTTTTTTAAGCTTGGGTAACTCAACTGACATTGCGGAGTGGTAATACAGATTGCCGTTGTTATATTTTTTATTTATCATTATAAAACTGATAACAGAACGAACGAATGAGTATCTTCTTTACTAAATCTTTTGTTGCACGTTCTAAAGTACTTTATGATGAATATATAAAGAATACTCTATGTTTAGTTATTTATAGTGACATTTCTTAGATATTTAAAAATATTTAATAATACCCTTAACTCGTTCATAGAGAAAATCCAACTATATTACTATTAGAACATGTTTAAGTTAGCATATTACAGATTAGTTTCAGTGTCTAAGTTTTGATTTTTTGATTGTCACTTAAGAGAGGAAGACTTAAGAAAGGAATGATTAAAACGAATGAAACTAATACTATAATTATTATCTATTTCTTTGTAAAAGTGATTTTAAAATGCTTGTTCTCTTTGAATCGTTGTCGACATTCAGGAAAGAACGAAATTAAAGATCTATTTCATACTTTTGGGTTTTGAATAACAAAAATTATATCTAAAAATATAATGACATAACATACCTATATTCATTATACGATTGGAAAATATTGACTATAAGATCACATCAAATTAATAATTCTTAAACATCATTTCAATTATATAAACAGTTATTTAACTATTATTTAAATGCTTGTTTATTTGAAATTCCACATCATATCAAAATGGGTAAGTTTATGACATTTGTCACAGTGACATCTGCTTTTGCAGCATCTTGGTTTTTGACAACACCTAGGTTTGTTTGGGGCTCAATCGCATTGTTAGTTCTTATGCTAATTGGAGCTAAATATCTTTCAACATTGTGGTAATCCGCCAATCCCAATGAGTGGCTTCTTATCATTCAAAACGGTAAGTTGAAGAAAGCAGGTGTCGGTCTTAAGGCATTAGTATGGCCAACTCAAACTGCTGTTAAATTCCCAAGCGCAATTCAAAGAATCGAATTTTCCGCCAACAATGTAACCAAGGAAATGCAAGGTATTGAAGTAAGCGGTTTTGCCATTTGGTCAGTTAACAGAGAAGGTGATGGACCATTTAGATCATACAAGTATACTCAAGATGGAAATGCTAACGGTAATGTTTAAACAATGTGTGAAAGTATCGTTAGACATTAAATCGCAAATCACTCTATGCAAGATATATTAACCAACAGAAATACTCTAAGAGACGAGATGAAAGCTGACTTGTAAAAGCAGTTATCTGGTTGGGGTATTTGGCTTGAGACAGTTGAAATAACTGTTGTTAGAATTTGCTCATATTCACTCTTTGAAGACTTGCAAGCTGAATTCAGACAAGATGCACACTTGAAAGCTGAGAAGATTCGCTTATAAAGCAGTTTGCAAATCAGCCAATCCCAGCAAGATACTGAAACCCAGCGTGTTATCCACGACAATCAGCAAAGACTCAAGAGACAGACTGAAGACACCGCCTTCTATAAGAAACAATGCGAACTCGAATCACTCAAAATAATTCAAGCTCAAGAACTCGACTTGAAGAAGCAACAACTTGAACACGACATGAACATAAAGAAACTGAAGGACAAACTCGAAATCGACAAAATCAACAACGAATTCGCCCTTAAAAAGTTCGAAGAGCAACTCAAGGTTGAAAAGCTCATGACTCCGACTAATCTGTAGAAGTACATGATCGATTAAACAAAGGCTATTTACCAAGGTCTTCCACTCAAGGAAATCAAGCTCAACCAATACATCGGCCCTGAACAAACTGGAAACATCGCCTCGATGCTCCCAGCAGTTGGCATGATGATGCAACAAAATCAAGAATTGATGACGACTCAAAAATGAGTAAAAGAGTTTGATTATAGTTTTATTAATTTACCTAATTCATTTAGAACGAAATAATAGAAAAGAAGTAAAAATTAATGATAATACATTGTTTTTTATTTAATCAGTCAACTTTTCCACTTAATTAAATCAATCTTCCACTCTAAACAATAATGATTTAATTAGCAACAAAGCAATATCTATGCTTTTTAGTGCTAGGATTTAGTACATTTATTACGTATTTCTGTATAATGGCATCTACTAATTACTGGTAGTATTATTATTCATCAACTTTCATGACATATGCATCCTTTATGTATTGCATATCAGAAATATTTGGAACTTCGATTCTGATGATAATATAGAAACGTGTAGGTTCCAGATTTTTCATTTATAACCATTACATAGTATGCCTTATTGCTTTTATATCTATTATTTTAATGAATTAAATAAAAGACTAGAAAACTAAATATATTATAACTTTAATTCCAGTGTTCTTTTGTGGGTTTACAGCTGCTCAATTTTCATCAACAATAATAGCTTGTTCAACTAGGATAGGACCAAATATAACTTAAGCAACTCAAATAGGAATAGGAGTTTGTGGAATTTTAATTTAACTGCTTAAAAACGGGGTCTCAGTTTTTATTGTAGAAGATAGTAATTCGCCTAATTTGGAAAAGTCGTTATATTTGAACATGTTGATGTACTTCGGATTGACTTTTGTAATAGTGCTGTTATGTTTCATTCCATGGCGTTGGGTGGAGAAAAATACAAGTTGTGTTTCTAATCCAAACGTTAACAAACAATAGGAATAACAATCCTCTTTGGTAGTTTCAATTGAGACTTAATAGCAGCCAAAAAATTCAGTAAGTTAAGTTTTTAAGAAGATTTCGCTTCCAACCATTTGTTTAGCGTTGAGTAATGCGATTACATATTTAATATATCCAGCATTCGTGATTAAATTGCATTTGTATTCTAATTCTACTTAGAATTGGTGGAATCTGGGGGTGCTCACCTGTCATACGTTTTTCGACTTTGTGGGCAGAATTCTTCCTCGTTTTCTGTGCAAATAGTAAAAGATGACCTTGGTGAACACTATTTGCCTCCTAAGGCTTGCCTTCATTCCACTATTCTACTTTATGACCAACTACGAATCTGAAAATGGTATTTACACCCAGAAGCCCTCAATCAGTAACCCAGTATTATATATATTAATTGAGGCTGTGTTCTCGTTTACCCAGTGCTTCGCGCTCACAGCCGGGTACATGAAGTACCAGGAGAAGCTGAACGCGGAAGAAAAAGCAGTTGGAGCGGTTGTTATTTCACTGGCGACGAATATCGGGCTCGGAGTTGGAGCCGGAATAAGTTTATTTTTCGCTTGAACTGAAAGCAATATTAACTGGTTTAACTAGTTTAATTAGTTAGTAAAAGATAATGATGTTATACTCGTGTAATTTTATACATGCAATTTAAATGTAAACTATACATCTATTCTATTGAAACTTATACTGCAAAGAAGTATAAAATATTAAAGTTTAATAGTACCAAATAGAATGAGGTATAACTTATATGCATATAAATAACAGGGTTTGTGGAATATTGTGTTCGGTACAATTGATATTTATGAATCAATATGACACTAAACAAGAAACTCCATAGTTTACTTTGAATTTAGGTGTAAATTAATTAAAATAAACATAATAAATTAAAAATTTGTGTAAATTTTTACACTATTTTGTAATTTATATTAGTGCTTCTTGCTATAATGTAGTATAAAACAATCATATATGAATATTTATTTCACACCATAGAATGAAAAAACTTAGAATGCAATTTAATAGTAGTACTACTGAACTAAACAAAGATCTAGTTAAAAATGACCTTTCTAAATAAGAGATCTCTTTTGCTATCTTTGGCAATACATCAAGTTAATAATCAATGGGAAGTAGGCTAACCGCCAACTCTGCCAATAACATGTCTGATAATAGTGATGATATGGATTTAGGTGCGGTTCAACTAATTTAGCAGTGTGAAAGCGCAAAAAATGAAATTCTGGCTTTAATATCCCAAGCTGATGATCTTATGGCAAAATCCAAAGCTATTGACAAATGCATGTTCATAATTAATAGGAAAAACGAAATGATGTAGAGTAAGATGTGAATGTAGTTATAATTGTTCATTCTTCTTTTTTCTTTTCATGCTTAACGATAGCTTTGATACCTAATGTGTCGAAGTCAATCACAGAGTGTATATGTGCTGTGACGTCCATTAAGTTGTTTGATGCTCCTAGAATTCCTTTAATTTTGCTTCTTTTAAGGAATTCTTCGTTATCTTCGCAATCTTCTCCGTCTTTGGCGATATAGCTTCTTACGAAGCTGCTGTGTTTGGATATGCATTATTCTTATTCTACTGAGACGAATCTGACTGTTTCTTGCACTTCTTCTGGCGATATTCTTTGTTCTGCTTCGATTCTTTGTCCGAATACTTCAATGCTTTTGATGTGAGCTTTTCTTATGTTTTTGAGTGCTTCTGCGGCCGATCGCGCGGATAGATCGTCGTGTGATCCGACTAGTGTGAGTAGGCCGCTGCTTGCTCCGAATTAGCGCAGTAATAGTGCGCATTTTCTGTTCATGGAGATTGTTTGCATTGCCTGTGAGGTCGCGCGTGCGGTGAGGAAGTATGGGTTACTCGTTTGAGTGTAATCGAGGTCTATTGGCATATCGAACACTTTAAGTGGGAATAGGAAGTTGTTTTGGCATCCGAAATCGGTTGGCATTTGAATTTAGCACCCGATGTCCTTGGCTGGCTCCAAATTGTAGTACTACACGCCCGATGGTTTTTGCAGATTTTGGACCAGAACGCGAATGACTCCCGAGTCTGCGATGAACGATCCGTTATCGTCAATATTCGCTAGGACCGCTAGCGCGAGTGCTGCTTTCTCTTTAATCAACTGCTGAACGTAGAATTCGTACGCGCTTTTTGGTTGTATTTCATTCTGCAACATAAGCAGATTTACCGCTACTTTAACCACTCCAAACTCAGAAAACACCTTAGCGCACTCCTTATCCTATCCCAGTTACGACACCACTCCAAGCAGCCACCCCCTCTGCTCCAAATCAAGCAAATCCAAATATCCCTTCCCATCACATACATTTTTGTTTAATAACTCGGCTATATTCTAAAACGACCCCCCTAGCGAACGCGCAGTTCTAGTCACCCTGTTCAAATTTACAAAAAGGGAGTTAAGAGCTCCAGCTGCCGCAGAACGCACCTATAAATCAGAATGCTTTAGGAGGGAAAGTAAACGGGCGACTCCGTTTTGGGCGTCAATTTGCTTCGAAAGCTCCTGAGCTTGCTTGTCAGAGTGCTCCTTATGAGAGATCCCGTTTTTAACGCAGAAGAGGGTTAAAGTCAAAACCTCGGTGTCAGTTATCGTTAAATGCCTCACAACGGCATTCACCAGTTTTTTCTGCGAATTCAGCGCTGCCCTGCCAGAGTCGCATTATATTAACGTCTACAAGGCTTTAGTGGCCTCGAGGCAGAGCACGCGCGTTTGCTAACCGTCCTTGAGAACTGATTTTCCCTTGTCGTCGGTCACACGCTGCACTATCACCTGCCCGTTTTCTGAAAACAAGACCTCGTCGTCGCAGTCGATCATGGCCACTAATTTCTACACGGACTCGCACTCAACGAGCTTCAGTATGTTCTCCGCGTTCTTCTCGTTGAAATTGAACTTATCACCAACTACAGTCTCAGATGAAGTCTAATACGGACCAGTCAAGCAAATGCTCACTATCGTCTTCGTAACCGCCTTCTACGTCTCAAAATCAATCGTCTTCAACAAATTACTCAAATCATTCAGACCATTGGCTGCTCTAACCGCAGAATCTACACCCTTGTCCTGCGCACAATTCGCTATTATCTTCACCGCCTTCTAAATTAACTGAGTGGTATATTTTGGCTTCAAAAGCGCACAAATTGGAGCAAGACCGTTAAACTAAAGAATCTGCGATCTACCGTTTGGAATCGTAGAAAATATATTCAATGACTCGATGATACACTCCAACGTAAAATCCTGACGCGGAGCATATAAATAATTATTTCCAGTTTACAATAGCACTTACTTGTTAATTTATTAATACGGATACGCTATCAATTAAATAAGCTGGGCTATCAGCGTTTACTAATCTAATAAATAGTTTCTATTTCTTTTAGACTTGAATAACTCCCAAATACACAATTGACAACAAGTAATAATATCAGCATCCTCCTTCGATTCTTTCATGAGCCTTTATATTACAGAACTAGCTTATATTCGCTTAGCATACAATCTTGCACTAGCATCTCTTAAACATGCAGCTAATAATCTCAGAGCATAAACTCTAATCAAAGTTGTTGATTTGTAATCTGCTTATATTGGAATACGACATAAAGTTAAACAAATTCTTACCGCATCTTCTTATAAAACCATTTTACGTACATCTCTAGACTTCTCTGTCAAAGTTGAAATTACTTGAAGAACATTAATTATATCATCAGTTCCAACAACTTATTAACCTGATTCTGCAAATTTTAATCGATCATTTGTGGAAAATTTCATTGGAACAAATGCACTAATAGTTCTAAAACATGCGCTCACACCCTAATTAGCCATAAATATGTTTTATAATTTAGAGGAAGATAAGTCAACAGCTGTGATCGAAGAAAATGCAAGCTATTATTGTAGAGAACCAGTATTGTGTGCACTTTTAACAAAATTTGTAAATTAATGAGAAGATACAGTTTCTTTTTCATCTTAAATAAGCTAAGAATCGCAATTTTCTGAATCAGAAGGAACCTAATCTTCAACACACTCAAATTCTTAAAACATATCAGGTTTAAATGTTTATACTGAATCGACATCAATGGTTGATTTTTTCTCTATATTTTCAGATACAGCTAGCTAATATGATGATTACAGTGCGCTTTAACCTAGGCGAACTTTCTTTAAATGTGCTAATTCTGATAGCATTTTTTGTAAGTGGTGTGGAAATTTTCATTGAAGTTTTGTAAACATGCGCATATAAATATATTTCACTTCCTTTGAACCAAATCGTAATAAGCATCATAAAATTCCCCATCTTTTATTCCAACAGTTCTAAGTCTTGCTTCTTTTTTAATATACTGCGAAAATGCAGGGTCTGACTTGGGAATAGTTTACAAGTCGCCAACTTTATTTTCACTACTAGTAGATTTATTCTACTTTTTTAGTAGACTACGAAAACTAACTTGACTGGTTGAAGGTGAAGTTTAAATTTTTGATTGTTTGGTTGTTGGTTTTTATGTCATTTTCTTTGTTTATTAATCATATGTCATGCCGAACAATTTATAACCTGATAAATTAGGATCTTCACCATTGTTTTATAACTTTTATTTAATTGAACAACTGTTTTAGTAAGTATGCGGTAGAAGATTAATTGAGTTGAGAGGTTTATTTTATGTTATTAATTTTGTTGAAACGAAATAATGTTAAGCTTGTCAGTATTTCCACTTCGCAAATAATTAACAAAATTCTCGAAAACGACTTCAACCATTTAATAGGTAAATTACTATTTTTGTGTTCAATATATATTAAAACATATTATTCGTATTTTAAATCACTTTATTCATTTTTTATAAATGTGTGTGTACCCTCTTATGTCATTTTATTCACTAATATGCGTTTTATAACACTCTGGACACAAATGATATCCTTTGCACGAACACACATATCTGCTATTACATTATTTGCAGCCGACACATTACACACTTACTTTTGTATATACATGATAGTGTTTATATGCTTCTATTACTGGTCCTTTAATTGGGCTTACTACTGGTTGGTTACAACCTTCAATTTTTCGTGGTGTAGCTTTAATTTCATATTTTGTTAGATTTATTTTCATTTAATCAATTATGCTTTCAACATAATCCGTTATTTTAATTTCTTTATATTCTGGCTGCAATAATTTCATCAAAGAAAACCCATTAACTAATATTACTTACATAAAATAAATAAACATCCTTGTGGTCCAACGAGTACATCGTCCTGGAAACTTAATATTTTTTGTAAGTTGGTCTACGTAATCAACTCCTTTATAATTATTATTGTAGTAACGAACTATTTCAGGTTGTTCTCTGGGAATACCACGAGAACTTACAAATTCTTACATTTAACAGGGTTATTTCACAAATTTTGATTTTGTATATATCATGGTTAAAGTTTTCTACTTTTTGCATTACCATTAATAATTAATTTTATGTAAGTAATATTAGTTAATGGGTTTTCTTTGATGAAATTATTGCAGCCAGAATATAAAGAAATTAAAATAACGGATTATGTTGAAAGCATAATTGATTAAATGAAAATAAATCTAACAAAATATGAAATTAAAGCTACACCACGAAAAATTGAAGGTTGTAACCAACCAGTAGTAAGCCCAATTAAAGGACCAGTAATAGAAGCATATAAACACTATCATGTATATACAAAAGTAAGTGCGTAATGTGTCGGTTGCAAATAATGTAATAGCAGATATGTGTGTTCGTGCAAAGGATATCATTTGTGTCCAGAGTGTTATAAAACGCATATTAGTGAATAAAATGACATAAGAGGGTACACACACATTTATAAAAAATGAATAAAGTGATTTAAAATACGAATAATATGTTTTAATATATATTGAACACAAAAATAGTAATTTACCTATTAAATGGTTGAAGTCGTTTTCGAGAATTTTGTTAATTATTTGCGAAGTGGAAATACTGACAAGCTTAACATTATTTCGTTTCAACAAAATTAATAACATAAAATAAACCTCTCAACTCAATTAATCTTCTACCGCATACTTACTAAAACAGTTGTTCAATTAATAGCACGCTTTTTGTTTATGCTTTCTGTTTCTGTTTAGAACAATTACTTTAAAATTTCATCAACCGGTGTATATTATTATACATATTAGCGCCCGAATATTTCATTTGTTCTTTCAGAAGCTAAATAACTTTAAATTGTAGGGCTACTAGTAGTTATAGCTTAAGTTTTATTAGCTAAATGTTTGTTTTATTAATAATATTTGTTATCATTGTTTTAATCGCTAAATGTTTCATTAGTATTGTTAAGTGTTGATACACTGTTATTACTCTAATTTTATATTATTTATATCATTTTTTATGGCCTAGTTTCTGAAGTTGATTTAGAAAAGTTAAGCACAGAATCAGGAGATGTTATACTAGACATGGTTAGTTGTTATAAATCTGTCTGAGTGCTGACATCAAAATATTTGTCTATAATTTTGCAAACCTCCTATCTAGCAAATACTGATTTCTATTCCTCAACATCATTTTACAAGTATTCTGTTATAAGTTGAATACTTGGATTATCAAAATTAAGTATATTTTATTTATCAATCTTATTTTTTGTTTAATTCATTTGGTAAAGTTAGCCTGATTGGATTTACCATTCGTCTGGTTAATTAAATCGATTGGAGTTTTCCATTTAATTAAGAATATTCATCATATTGTTATTAATATCATTTTATTGTTGTTATTATTATTTTAAGAACTATTCATCAATTTATTTTTAGTTTTCTATATTTAATTTTGATATTTAATTGATTTAATCATTTTTGATTTCTATATCGTAAGTTAAACCTTCTTTTGCAGTTTTAATTACTTATTTATTTACTTAAATACTATTATTTTTATTCTATATTAATTTATTGTCAATTTGTTAATCATTTAATTTTGTATGTATAGCGATTGATTAATATTCTTAATAAGATATATTATTGCTAAAATTCATTTATTTGATTTGATTGAATTATCTAGTAAATTCTTGTGTATTCTCAAATGGAATATTATTGGAAGTATGATTCAGAATTTAAGAATTTTTTTCTAGTGATGTATTTGAATAGTTATTTGGATAACTAATTTACTGTTATGGTGAAGAATTATCAAATATTTAGTTAATATTTGATTGATTAACGTTTTCAATTTAAATATTAATATTATTATTTTAATTACATTAATTATTATTTTAATTGTTTGTTTATTTCATTGTAATCATTTAATCATTAATACCAGTGTTTAATTACAATTCTTAAGTATGTTAATTATTGATTTCAAGTTAATTAATATCAGATTTTAAACTTAATTTTATATTTTATGCAATCATTTTGTTTGAAGAATTAACTTTTTAACTTACTTCGTTGTTAATTATTGAATGTGATGAGTTATTCTTTATTACATTTGATTGCAAGTTAATTTAATCTGACATTCTTTAGTTTGTACTGCTTTACACAGATCTATTTTATTGTTTGTCATATTCTAGTTATTGTTCTAAAATAACAATTTATCTTTTCAAAGCTTATATTTCATTATTTTTATCATCTAATTAATTATTAAATCCAAGCGTTAATATATCTAATTAATTTTATCTGTCCTCTTTCAACTACTATCCATATTCAGTGAGTTTATTTTATTAAGTTATATTATCTTGTTTCAAATACTGTTAATTTGAACTTGATTACAGAGAATTGCAAAAAATTTATGGATCCGCATTTTAAAAAATATTTTCAAGTTGTTACTCAAGAGTATCTACATTTTCAATATTAAATCCATATTTTACGATTCTTGCAATAATTTTCTTCTAATTTTATATTATTATCTCATTATCAAGGTTTATTTTGAGTAGATCTTCATTAAATAGTTGGGCTGACATCAATTCTGATTACGTTTCTCTTAATTTTTTGAGAGCATTATCAATATTTTAGAAATCTAAATAATCTGGTTAAAATAAAGTTGATATTTTATGTTTACTCAATAGCTATTCTCTTAGTATTGCTATTTCTCGTTTCTAATCTCTTAAAACTTATTGAAAAGTTTCTAATTTTGTTTTAATGTATTATTGTAAGTATTGATTGTACTTTTCTGCTCTTTAATTTTTAAGAGATATGTGATTAAAATCAGATTCAATAGTTATTCGTTTGTCTATTTCTGGATAAATAGTCTATGCCAACTATTGTTTAATTATATTCTGTAAATATTATTCATTCACAGTTCGAATTTCTTTAAAAATATTTGATAATTTTACTTAATATAAGGGATATACATTTTTTGGATTGATATGATCTTTTGCAGGATCACAATTCAGCGATGGTTCAAATAATACAAACAAAGGGTGAGCTTCAAATAAGTCACGAATTTTTCTATGTGTTGCATCGCTAAATAGCTCTATTGTGTATTAAATTTACTATGCCAACTCCAACGAAGTCGTAGTTATTTAATCAGACGTCATATATTGTTATTATTTAACATAGTTTGTAGACGTTTTATTTGTTTTCGGAGTATTTGGAGGCGGATTTAATTCACAATTCATTGAAGAGTGGAATTATACTATTATATGTATTAAAGCAGTATTAAAAGTAATGAATTTTCACTTCAAAGCTGTGTATGCATCTTGATAATGTTGGAGTTGTCGCGATATTAGCATCATGTATAATATTTCCTATATTTATAATTTTAACGTGCTATCATGTGCAAGACGTTAAAAAGTCTAGAAAATTTTCAACACAATATGGTTCATTTGTATTTTATTCATTTTCGTCGCTTATATTGTCTCTATGCCTAATATTTCATCACGAATTAGGATTTTTCGCGTCAGGTGCAGTTTACAACACTATAGATAGTTTAAATATTGTAATTTTGTCATTATATTTTGTAAAGTAAATGATAGTTTTCATAGATTATGCTAACCAGCATAAACCTATATTTTTGTGGTGCTATAAACTAAAATATACAGATATACGAAATAGCACTTTTAGATTTACAGGATTATATTCGTTATATTTTTCATCATTTATTATTCAAATAGGGTTTATAATAAGTAATGATATTCGAATAAGATTAAGTGGTAAAGAGGTTAGTAATGATTTATAATTAAATACTTAAAAAATTGAGGTAATTAGTGAAATTTTAATAAATGTGGTAATAATATATTACATTATTATCATGATAATGAATTGTCATAAATTTTATTAAGCAGCACCTTCATAACTTAAATTAGTCGCCTTAATATCTGTATTTGTTACAATATGTTATGCTATTTAGTCTTTTGGATCTCACATGATATGCGTGTCAATTCAATTTTACGAAGCTTTTATATAATAAATTCCAATAGTAATCAACAGACCACCGTGGTACGATTCAACTGTTCATATTTTTGATATTGTTAATTGTTTAATGCTAGCACTTACCAATACTTTGTTATTATCACTTGCTTTTATAATTCACTCTAAGTTGAAAAGAATGTAAGAAATAGAAACTCTACTAGAAAGTTCAGTTGAGTCTTGAATGAAATAATATATATATTATGTTATAAAACTCAAAACTACATGATTTAAAATACGCAGGTTTAATATAAAGAAATTTTAAAATATTAAATATATAAACTAGATAAGCAAAGTTTAATTTAATTTAAATATACAACTAATGTAAAACTAAACTTTTCTACAAAAAAGATCTAAAATGTCTTTTAAAAAAACTATAGTAAAATACTAACTAATCCATTAATAATAAAATTAATATAACGTATATAACGTATATACGTTCACTCTATACAATATGATTAAATAGTATATACCATAAGATAAAGTAAAATAGTTACTTGATATTAAAAAGATGTTAAATCACACATAGAAATAAATACATTAATGTTGTTACATAAATTAAGATATAGCATAAGCACTTAGATTGAAACAAAGATGAAAACCATTTAAATTAACTGGAAAATTATATCAAAAATACTAATATAATATTATTAATATAATATTATTAAAATATATATTATTTTTATTTGGTCATAGTAAAATAACTAGTATATATTTATTTATTGCGTTTGGATGTATTATTGACCTCCCGGTTCAATTTGATTTTAAAACGCTAATCAAAATAGGAAGTGACTGAATTTTTAATAAATTGTATATAGAGCCTTGGACGCTTTAAAACTAAAATATTATCAACTCACGAACCAACGTTTTTGAGATTCACAAAGTTGTGTAAAACTAGATTTGGTTTTGGATAAATTGGGATAAAATTAATTATATAAGCTTAAAGAAGCGGTATAGAAACTTTCCACTTTAAAATGCTAATCAAATTAATGAATACATACTTTTTCTGTTATAAAAATAAATATTATAATATATTTTCTTGTATTATATATGTAATTATAACTATTTATGCATGGTTCTAAATACTTGGAATAAAAATCCTTACTATTTATTAATAATTATAATAACAGAAAGAAATCACTTAGTAAAAGAAACCATACCAAATTTTATACCAAGCTCAATAGAATTAGTTATAATTTTTGTACAGGAAACAGTAAGTACAACTTTAATGATCATTCACTATGTACAACGCCATTTGTACGTTATATGCACCTCCACACGCAAAACAACCTAGGACTCCGATATAAGCACCAGATTCGTAACGTGGTTGCATTTTTCAAGCCGATCTTAGTGTAAATTTATATTCAATTGTACATCTATTATTGTTTAATGAGAAGCCAGTATCACAAGAAATTCCAGTATGTGGCCATGCATGTTACGCTACTATTGATATAGACTCCATATAGATCAAATTTAAGTTAAAGAGATAAAACATTATGTTAAAAAATAATGTATATATAATGTAAAAATCAATACATGAAATATGACAAAAGAGAATAAATTTAAATAGTGTTAAAACATTAATCTAGTCATTGAATTTTACTCTGAAGTGTATTTGTGCATTTATTAAATCAAAGTCGTTTCACTGAAGTGGAGAAATATTATTACAATTTTTAGTTAATATAGTTAAATATTATAGAATCTAAAAATAGAGCGATGATATGAATCAAAATTTCAATTATATAAATATGATCATTTTTACTATAATTTTAGTAATATATTCAATATTTCAATAGAATTCACTCCTTTTCTCTCTATCAAAAAATGAAGTTATTTCATTTAATAACTTTGTAATGCAAAATAGCCAATTCGAACAATATAAATATGTTAATTGCTACAGTAAATATAATTCATGTGTAATTCAGCTAATAGATTTGAACCAACGTTTACGATATCTGCAACATCTACTTTATTTGATTATATCCTAGCAGTTCTGCACGTTATAGGCTTATATTGAGCAATATAACTTGCACCCAAATAAATTCGCGTGGTTCTAGCCCTGCTCCAAGTTATTATATAAATTAGTTTTAATTCTGGGGGTGGGGGAAAATGCGCCAGTTTCTGACAGCTGGAACACAAATATTTCATTGGGACGGCTATAGATACAATAAATACTCATACATACTTAAAGGATTAATAATATCACATAAATTTTATTCACACTCCATGTATCCAGGTATGTATCCGATTTGAACCAGGAGGTTATTATTGGATTGTTGCTGTTGAGTGAGTCATGTTATTATTATATAATCATTCCATCATCTCATAAATCTCATAACGATATAAAAATCTAAACTCGACATATATAAAAAAGTTATATTTAAATACATATTCTGAATACACCACTTCAAAACCTCTATGGCAACTTATGTGACTGGTACAACTGCGATTGGAATAAGATATAAAGATGGCGTTCTGCTTGCGTCCGACAAGGCACTATCTTATGGCAAAATGCATTTGAGTCATGATTATTGTCGTATTCAACAAATGACAGAAAAAGCTGCTTTAGTATTTTCTGGCGATGAAGCTGATATGAAAGACGCGTTGAATATCATCAAAAATTAAGTTTAAGAATAAAGATGCAATGATTTACCACCACCATCAGCTAAGGCGATTCATGGATAATTATCTTTGTAAAATTATGAAAAAAGAAACGATAGCGATCCATATATGAACAACTTTTTAATCGCTGGACCAAACTTCCTTGGTATTGTTGATTTGTTTGGTACAAACTTTGAAACCAACTTTTATGCTACTAGTTTAGGTAAATACTATTGTTTGCCCTTAATCAGAGATCGTTACAGACCAGACATGACTAAAGAGCAAGCTCACGAAGTTGTAAAGGACTGTATCAAGGTTATGTGGAACAATGATTGTCTTGCCGAAAAGAAATATGATGTTTGGTTTGTTACCAAAGAAGGCATTGAAAAAGTTTCGAGTGTTATTCAAGACGATTTTTCTATTGCTGCCCACAAAGATTTAGCAGCATTTGTTTGAGTGAATTGAGAAATATTCGTTTAATAATAATAGTAAATATATGTAAATATCACTTACTACATCTTACTAGCTTTTGGCTACCTAGTTTCTTTTTTCACAGGTAATAATAAACTTAGGAACATGTAAGAGACTATAATTGTATATAACTAGCATGTTTTTGTAGTTTAGTAACTGGTTAAAACTCAAAAAATATCACAAAAAGACACCAATATAACGAGCTTGATGAATGAGAAAAACAACAATTAAAAATAACAATTTTATATTTTGACGTTTACGGTAACATATTAATAAGACTATGACTCATTCTGTTCTTCTGTAATTTTGGCTTAATTGCAAATAGCTGTTTGATTTGGTCATCGGCGCGATTTTGTTCTTTTGCAAAAGTCTGATTCTTACTGCGAATAGTGCGCTGCTTCCACCGTACAGCAATACAATTAAAACTATGTACGTAACTTGGAACCTGGTGAAGTAGCACGTGGCCGACAGATCTTCCAGTTCAAGGTTTGTGACGATTCTGTCCACTCCAATCACTTTGGACAAGCAGTAGCTGAAAACGCTGTTAATTGAGTACAAATCGATGGTGAGTGGAACGCCCTTCTGCACCATTTTCGACATTTTGTTCAAAGTGTTAAAGTTCTTCAAATTACCAAAAACGCCCTTATCGGTCGTTCTGATCAAATCTATTTAATCTTTGCAAATCAAATTCGAATCCCAATCAAATTTAAACGCCTCGGAGGGCAAAAGAAACTTCACAAAGGGGAAACTACACACAATTGACTGATAAATGCTGAAACTATCTGTTTTCAATTTATATGAGTGAGCTTTGTCAACTGAAGTGAGCCCGAAATTCTAAAGGGTGTGCAGAAGCTGCTCAATAAACGTTGCCTAACGAGTGTTATCGTTTATATTCAACTAGAGAGTTATTGGTAAATAAAACTGAATTGAAGCGGCCAAAAGCTCGTCGAGCGTGTTAATCTAAGACTTCTCCACCTTCTCCTTAAAATGCTGAATTAACTGATACTAATCACTAAGAGATTTAGACTAATACCTTATTTGATGAAACCTGCCATACGGATCAATCCGCACCCACTCCGCACCCAAATTCTACTGGAATAAATAAGTGTAATTCAACTACTCAACATTTATCTTCTTGCCATGCAACCAGTTATTATTCAAACTCGCACCAACTAGAACGGAATCGTTGGTCATCGCCACATCAATTTTAATTTCCTTCGCATATTTTCGCTCCGCAACAGCAAATATGGACTCAACAGTATTTTGCATCGCCAAGTGCTAATTGCCCTTATCCGCTATTATTGTCGGCTATATTTAACTCTGAGATTGAAACCAAAATTAAGTTGTTGTTTTCAACTAATTCAATGTAAAAAGCAAGCACAGGCACAAAACAGTTATTAAAAATTATATTACAAACGTAAAAATTAACCAAAATAAAGACAAATGTTTTACAACCAACATATAAACTATTTAACAAAATGGAGCAGCTAATGCAAAAAATATCAGTATAACGAATGAAATTCCTACAATTGAATTCTGTTCTAATGATTCATTAAATTTTTGCTGAATTAAAATGAATATTACAAGTAATACTACTAATAATGAAAATAGAATTGTGTGTGTTAAAATCGAAAACGCAAATGAGTGCGATTTTCTAGACAATACTTCGGAATATAAAGTTGAATGAGCAAATAAAATGAGTGTTAAAAGAAGAGCAGTAAATTTCTTTTCATATGTATTGATTTAAAATCGTATAATATAATTGATGTCATATTTTGTGACAGACATAAAACCAATTAGCCATAATGTTAAAGAGAATAGTATTAGAGTATTTATACAAGTATATGCCTGTACAAGTTATTTCTTCATCTGAGATGTGGAATTTTGACAAATTAATTATAATAGCAATACATTTAATAAAATATTAATTATAATCACTTTTTCTATCCTTCTAGTTCATACAATGCTCCTAAGAATTCTCCTTCTTCTAGATACATTTTTTAAATATTTTTTCTATGAGTTCCTTAAAATACACCTTAGTGTATTCTCTTTTTTGTGAATGGTTGTATGCTAAATGTCATTTTGCGTCCTGATTCTGAAGTTTTAGCTGTAATTCTCATCGCTGGTTGTTATCTATCGGATTTACTTATATTTGTAATAAGTTTTTTAGTCTATAATGTTGTATATGTTTTCTACTTTTCAATATCATCGAGCTGTTTCTTTAATTCCTATTACTTTAATTTAGATTACTTTTAGAATTAAAATAATCGTTCAAAAACCTCTGGAATAGATGTATCTTCTCTAACAAAAGTTCTATTGAAAATAAAATTTACTTTTTATATGATTCTATGCTAACGAATTTGTTATGGTTGTTAAAAGCGCTAAACAGCTGGCAATAATTCTGTTTATGTTGAACAATCTACTAACGCATCTAAAAGTTATTCACATAACTAGCGCGCTTCTTCAGCTTATTTTTCATTACTTATTTCGGTTTATATTTAAGTTTTAATTTCGACAATGTCAATAAATGAAGAAGGAGGAATATAATATACAGAATACGAGTCTGCTAATTATAATTAACTAAGGCCTAGATTAGATTATTAGTAAGAAGATTAGTTGGGCAATTGCATTGTAAATTAAGTGTTAGAGGATTCCGTATTTAATCTGTCAGTTTCTATATTTTCTTCATATTCTTCTTCTTGCTCCTCTTCATCATTGCATTATTGATTGAATCCTTATATTATGGTTTCATTATTATCATCATCGATTTGTTTTTAATGATACTAGTTATTTATAGATTAATTAGATAACTTAGCAGCCTATACACTTGGTTGCACAACTTATTTTGATTCATTTGTATTTTAAATAGCTTATAAAGGTTATTATACTGGACTTAAACGAACGCTATCATCCAGAGACGGTCTCAATTGTTTTTATTTTATTATTGGACTGGCTGAGACATGATTTCTTGATTTGCTTTGATCTATTCGTTAAAAGCTTTGTTATTGATTAATAATTTATAATTATTATTACTAATTCTCCTATTATTACAATTTGGCTTATTCTAAACTACTTTTATTTCTTTGATATATGTTTTGGTGAACAAATTTGGAAAGTGGTTAATTATTAGTAATTTCTTATTAAAATGAATCTTATTTTTGCACTTGTTGTGTTCTATTTTCAATATTAGTTTTTACTATACTTTAATTACTTGTATTAATTTGTTGAATAACTAGTTTTTCTGGTTATAACATTATTTATTGATTTAATAACTTTTTAGTACTTGATTAGTAAATTTAACCTTCTAATTGGTGTGATATTTATTAATTTGCGTTTATTTAGTTATTAATCGTTTGATTAATTTCATTGTGTTATACGTTTTAAGATTAATACTCACTGTTATTTATATTTTGTTATTCATTATTTAACTAATTTATTTAAACGTTACTTTGTTAATTAATATTACTATTGTTTGTAAAATCCGCATTATATTCCTAATTTTGTTAATTCTAAATATTTAATTACTTTCTATGTATTTCTTCCCATTGTTCGTGTTATAAAGTAGCAAGGGAATCCTACATTTATGGTCCAATATATTATGGTCCTATTATGTATCCTTTTTAGTCATTTTCTGATTAATTTGGATCATTTTTACTTTATTACATTTCAAATCTTTGTTTAAATTATGAAGTGCTAAGTCTCTTCTGATCATTCATTTCATTATTTGTATTTTAGTTTTCTTTCTCATTATCAGTTTCAATTTGTATTTCTGAAGTAATTTGCTAACTTTACTCGTTTTAATCTTCATGATATGACATAAACTAAATGTCTTATTGTTCTGGCTTGATATTTTATTAATATTAATTATTTGTTATATTGGCTTGTTAGTTGTTTCCGTTTGATTTTTATTGACTCAATATTTACTACTAATTTATTGGTTTCTTTGCTGATGGTTTACTAATATTAAAAGTTTACTAGTTTTATTTTTGGTTTGCTTCTAACTATTGCAATTCTAGTTAAATTTATTCTTCAATTGATAATTTTGGTTTGTTTTATTCTTTCATTTCTTTGTTTTATTCTTGTTATGTTTATGCTTTTTATTCGTAAGTTTTACTTGATGTGCGTTATTTCTGTTGTTTTTATTTAGTCATGCTTTTCTTGTATTGTTTGGTGTAGTCGTAAAGTGGTGGTTATGTGTGTTTTTCAGCTAGTTATTTTTGACTCACTTCAGATTGATTAATATTTAAATTTTGTGCCTAGATGCTAATGCGTTTAGTATTTGCAACATTATTTCCATTTTCATTATTTTCTTCGGATATGACTTGCAGCTGTTCAAATCCTTGCTATTCTTCGTTGAAGCTAATTTCAGATTATTTATTGTTATTATTTATTTGTTCAAGTCCGTACAATTACATTGAGCCTAGTTTTCTGTCTTGTAGTTTTGAGGTTCCTCTTCCAGTTCCTTCATCGATGCTTGTTTTTCCAAATCCTCTGCTGACGATTCTGCTTTTGTATTCTGATGGTGGTTTTGATTTTTGGTTTTCGTTTATCTTGCAAATGAGTTTTGCGTTGTTTATTTCGAGTTCTTTTATGTATTCGAGAGATTCTTTGTAGTTTTCAATGTATTCTTGTAGTTTATCGGTTAGGAATTTGTTATTATTCTTTTGTACATCGGGGAGTGGTAAATTAACGCTGTTTTGTTTCATTTCTCGTTTAGAAGAGTTTTGGAGCAAAAGAGCCGTTTTATCGTTTTCTTTTTTAATTATATTTAATAGTTCTTCTATCTTCAGATTTTGCTCGTTTTGACTTACTCTGGAGCCTTTTTTGAACTCCTCGAACTCGTTTTGCAATTTGGTGAATTATTCCTGTTTTTAGTTCAGTATATTCGCGTTTTCGATATATATCAACTCGATTTGGTTTTTGTGCTCCTCCTAAAGTTAAGCAAAGTCTTTTTCTTCTGGTTGGGTTAAAAACGGACTGGGTGCTGCTTTTTCAACCAATAAAACTGTATTTTACTATTGCCAAAGCTTGGCCCGCGTTTTCTCCTGTTCTTCCTGCAGAGCCTGATTCAGCAGCTTCTGCTGCTTGTTCTCGTTGTTGAGCTGCTTAATCTACGTCATTAAGGCCTCAATTGAATCGTAGGCAACGTGATCGGGCTGATAACTTGCAATTGATTTAGCCTTCGCAATTTACTAATTCGCGGTGAACATTTACTTCGTGTGCTTTGAAACCAACTACTCCAAATTCTCCTAAAAACTTTATAACTGAGTTGATAAATAATTATTGTACTCTTCCTGCTTGCGAAGATTAACTGAGGTGCTGTAAAGCTAGTCCTCAAAATTTATTCGCTGCTAATGCTCTTTCTCATTAAATATTTAAAATAATGACGATAATTGCTTACTAAATTCTAGAACTTGCGACTTCTGAGATATATTAATGCAATTTTATATAGTTTCCTCAAATATCGGATAAATATTCTTTGGAGTAATGTGATCTGTTGTAGGCTCGCAATTTAATCCAGTTTCGAACATAACATACAATTTTCTAGTCTCAAACATATTTTTCAATTGATTAATTAAATTATTATTCATTTGCAAAAAGCTTTGCTCCACAGAGCACGATATTTACTAATTAACTTATTCTATTTGCATTTGGAGTGGATACAAAAATATTTGTACACATAAACAAATATTTATTCTTCTATTATATAATGGATATACATGAAATGGTTTAGACCTGAGTTCGACACTTGAACTAACAGTATTAACGCTATTCTATAAAGTTATTGAATATTGTAAATTTTATCTCCCTCTAATAGACTATTTACTCTATGTTATTACACTTCTTTTCAATCATTTGTAGGTTAAAATATGCATATTATATGAGATTATGTTAAAGTCTTTGAAACTCAAAATACCTGATACAAGTATGTGAGTCTATCCATAGCTATAAATCAAAATAAAAATCAACACAGGATAATAGTGAAATCACCTTCTTGGGTCAATTATTCTCCCAAAGTTCAACTGTCTCTCTCGCAGAGCGGATGACAGCAAAAATTGATAAATTTCTTAAAGTTTTG
>CAXDID010001043.1:0-24925 GCA_963988835.1 Hexamita inflata
TGCCTTTGCTGTTACTAAAAGGAATAGTTCATCGTCTCAGGTTCGGTTTACGTGTGATCCAATTTATAATTTGAAGAATAAACTAATTTGAAGAATGTTTTTTCTGAATATAATCTTTTAGAGCTACTCATTCACGAACTCAGTTCGCATGTTCGCAGAATATTAAATATAATTTTTAATATGTATGACTTTATACCCCGCTCTAAACTAAGAAGCAGTACGCGTCGCCGCTGATACACCAATTCACATATCCACACCACACTTATTATAAAGATAGCTTCTGAGTTATAAACGTTTTTGTTAATTGAAAAATTATCATTTTCAAAATTACATAAAATTACTATGAATTGAAGTTATATATTTATCACTTCCTCGAGACGGTACAAACAGACTTCATTGAGACTTTCGAAAGTAAAACATAGGCTCTCGCACACCCATATTTCCACTTTCAAAACGGGCTCAACCCGTCATTTATGCCCACCCAGTAAAGACCCAACAGGGCCCTCACTGAGTCGTCAGCGGACCAGTTTTACCTGATTCGCTAACTTAATTTCCAGAAACTGGTTCTCGCGTCTCTCTATATATATAAATATATAAATATACTAGATGACATGATAAAATGAATTAGATTTCTAGTTAAGTTAGCCTAACTAAGTTAGGCTATGTTATGATAGAATTATTACATCTTAAAGATTGTCTTCCGAGGTCAATAATGTTAGTCACATAAATTAAGATAATTTCAATTGAATTATAAGTAATTACTGGTAATTATTTGCAATTAAAATATAATAGAATGAAATAAATTAAAATAGTTGTGATACGCAATTATTTCCATTTTTAGTATATAATAACAAATTTAATAATAGAAACAGAATAAAACATTGGTTAAAGTAATATTTTAATTTTTTATTGATAATAGGAGTATACACACAAGTAATATATATTATAATACAAAATATGTGTGGTAGATTGCCAGGTTTTATTTGTTCTATAAATAAGTGCCAGGTTAGCTGCCAGACCAAAAACCTATCATTTCAAAAAAATTTGATTTGAGTATACTATAAATGTGTTATATTAATATATAGAGTGTTCATTAGCATGAGTATCTACTTCACAGCCTCCCAAAATGTAACCATGACAATTTACCTGACCTGGGCTTCCCCACTCCTTCTAAAATAATCAATTATTTTAACTCAGGAATGAGATAAAGAGTCGCAAATTTAACTGGGCTTCTATCTAATTCTATAATAATATTGGTTCCCTCACAAAGCTGCTATCTGTAGTTTGAAATATATCGGCTCACTCAATAATCGATTACTTCAATCACAGGTACATTTTAATGTTGTTTGAAATAATAGAAGGTTGAATTACAGAGAACTGTTAAGCCTTACAGTTAAGTGAGTATAATGTTGCAAATAATAATAATTTTTAAATTTAAAACGGTTAAAGTATTAAATGCTAAGTATACAGTTATAATTCAAAATATTAATTCGTACGAAATTATATGCTTGAGCATCACGCCTTTTATATTATCTTTATTTTGAAATGAAATAGTAATTTGATTTGAAATAGAACTGAGAACATGGTTATTGTATCAATTAAATAATTATATTATATTTTACATTTAATTCCACTTCCAATAATATGAGTAAAGATACTTGTTGTAAAGCATTTTGTGTTAAAATTACATACACCCTCATAATCAGTGCGATATTTGTTGTTGCGTTACTGGTTTCCTTTGATGTTTATTTACAATCTCGTATGTTCCAATCCAATCAATTCGATGGTGCTACTGTATCTCATACTTGTGCAAATTAAGACGCTTACATAAAATCTTCTATGTTCAATCTTCTAGTTGGTTATGGTTATTATAATCCTGCCACTGAATGTTTTTCTGAAAAAGAAACTGGCCAAGAGTCATTCAACACTGTCTTTGTTAACACAACATGTTAACGGTTCCTATGTTTTGAAAGAAAAGGTTATAAAATGTGTTAGCCAAGAGTTTATAAATGGTGATTCCAACAACATCATGTATTATCTTACAGCTTCATGTTCTTGGGGCGGCCTTATATTGGGCATTTTGATACTTCTTTGCATATGGACTTGCTGTGTCGATTGGTGCAGATGCTGCTGTTGCCGCTGCCTGTGCTGCCAGAAAAAGGAAGGTATAGTCTCTGACAGTCACGTTTATGTATGATTGACATGAAAATACACTTGATGTAATAGTAACAAATAATCTTTTCAATATTTTTAATTTTATCTATCATTTTAAACAGACGAATAATAATTAAAATATTAAAATGAATAGAAGAAACTAATTTAGCAATTCAATTAAATATTTAAAGCGTCATTCAATAACTTCTAGAATTTCAGCGCCAGTTTGTACTATTAGTGCGTGCTCTTGTTCAGCATTTCGTTTGTGCTTCTTCGTTCCGAGGTGTGCGTCGAGTGCTGCTTCGCTTTTGAAGCGTTGGTTGCAGCATCCGCAGTGGAATTCGATTTGGCTGTAGTGGGATATGTTGCTCAGCTCGTTATTGTTCTCGTCCAGGTTTATGTTAATGATTTCAACGTCCAGGTCTTCGTTTGTTTTGACTTTGGCCCAGATCTCTCCCGTTTTGGCCGAGCATTTCATTCTGAGGCGTTCAATGTGGGCTTCGTCGTGGTAGTGAATTATTTATTCCTCTCTCGTTTTGAAGGGAACGTGACAAGTTGTGCACGGAACCGGTTTAAAAACCTTCACAAATTTAATATCCGTGAGGTCAACTGGTTTTTAAATCATCGTTGATGCGGATTCGGATGTTTCATAAATTGACATTCGGGAGTGGTGCAAATATTGTATATTTACTCTATTTATTTGTAAAATATTATTAAGATGACCAAATGAGATTTGGTCAATCGAATTTTTGATAATGGATGTTGGTCCTGTAAATAATTAGCTGATTATTCATTCAACAATAAAATATTATAAGCATGAATTTTTTAGACAATACCTTAAGTATTAAGGAATACAAAGGAATACACTAAGGAACAACCAAAGATTTAAAATCACTCGATGGTTTCTTCAACGAAATTATTATTAGGCTCAATAACGAGGCCTTTCTCTGCTTCGGCGTTTTTCCTATGCTTTTTCGTGTTCAGATGCGCTTAAAGTGCGTTTTAATTCTTAAATCGCTATTAACAGCACCCGCACTCATATTCTAGCGAGCCAATATTGCTAATTCCACTCAGCTCGTTATTACTCTCATCCAAGTTCACATTGATGATTTCAACTTCTATGTTATCAACTTATCCATTTTCTTGCTTCTTCCATACTTCACCACATTTTTGAGCATATTTTTATTGTAATTTACTTATGTGAGCTTCAGAATGATAGTGCTCAACTTGCTCTTCCCTCGTTTTCAATTAGCAATTGCAAATTGTACATGGTACAGGCTTCATAACAACCACAAACTTGTGCGAAAATGGCTCTTCGGAGGCATTTGATGATTTTTAAATAGTTGTAGATGCAGATTCAGATGACTCAAATACAGACATTGATTTACAAAAGAAGTGGTAAAGGATGTACATAAACATAGTATAATATGATAATAATAACAAATAGCAAAGATAACTTAATCTAATTCCAATTATAAAGTTAATGAAGATTACAATTTAGAAGTTCATTACAATCGATATATCATTTAAAAAATATTGAGTTTAAACGGCAAATAGTTCGTTAGATCTACTTTCGTAAACTTCAGATGTATTGAAAACGTTATTTATTAATTATTAAATTAATTTATGTTAAAACTATCTCAAACATAAACCATCTGTATCTTGGAGTATTCAACTTCCTTACAGCAACAGCATCTGCACCAGCTGCTGCAGCAGCACCAAATACAGAGCAAGAGAACAACAGCCAAGATCAAACCACCGAAAGAGCACCATAAGGATGTTTGGTAGATAATTATGTTGCCGTCGTCGTTGTCTACGTAGTTAACGCTAACGCATTCTACATCCATGTCTTCGCCGTGGACGCGAACGGTGGTGGTTCTGTCATCAGAGTAGTAGTAAAATTGCTCAACAGCGTGCATATCATTGGAAAAGCACTTGGTATTTGGATTGTAGTATCCAAAGTCAAGTGGCATGCTGAATATTGGAGATCTGATCTGAGCTTCAATCACAGCGCCCATTTGTGGCTTTGGAGTGTCAGTATCGAAGGCTCTGCCGTGGAAGTTGTATTATTTAATTAATACGTCAAACGAGAGCAGTAATCCAACCGTGAACATGGCCCCGAACAAGATTGTGTAAGTTATTTTTACGCAGAACGCTTTGCAGCAGTTACCCATTATGTGAAGTGGAAGCAAAACTGATAAGTTAGTAGTTTACAGTGAACAACATTATCCGAGACTATCCTTGTTCAGTTCTATTTTATCAGTTCTTTTCCGTTTAAATTCAGTGGACGAATTTGAAAATTAATTAAAGTTCATTTTGAAGCTCAAACGAGTTTTGTGGTCGTTTTAGAACATGGATTCCACTTTTGTATCTGATTCATATTCCAAAGTATCTGATAACATACGTTCAAGGACATTAAAATGATTACATTATATCCTTACTAACATATAAATGTTACGTTCATATAATACGTTAATACACTACAGTACTTTTAACTTTATTAAAATTAATTCTGTGAATAAAGTTGTATACTTAAGCTGATGGGACAGCTCATTTTAATATTTAATAATAAATAGTTCAATATCCACACCGTTTATTATGGCGAACTGCTGCAAGGCCTTTTGTGTGAAGATAACGTATACGGTAATACTTGGTGTGATTTTCGCGGCTGGGTTGCTTGTTTCTTTCGATGTGTACATTTAGTCCATGATGTTCTAGAGCAATAAGTTCAAAAACGCGGCCCCGGAGCTAAAAACCGGCTGCTTGCAGGAGGCGACTATTAAAACCTAAATATTCGGCATTCCGATTAACCAGGGCTACTACAGCCCAGTGACCGAGTGCTTCTCGGCCTATTAAATAAAGGACACCACGATGGAGCTTTTTTACCCGTACAAAAATGGTAAGTCAACCACCGTCTACGTGAACTCAGTTAAAAACGGTTCGTACGTTAAAACAGAGAAAACTGTTTCGTGCGTGAGCACGAAATTCGTAAATGATGATGAAAGCAACTCAATTGTTTATTATGTCTCAGCTATTTCCTCTTGGGGAGGCCTCGCGTTGGGTTCTTTGCTGTTGATTTGCGTTTGGTTCTGCTGCAGCGACTGGTGCAGGTGCTGCTGCTGCAAGGAGAAGTACCACATTGAAACTGTCGTTCACCAGGCATACGTGTGAATTCGTTTGATATTATGATAAAAATTTTCGCTAAAGTCGAGGTTCTATGTGAGCCTGCTTTTTTAAATTATTAAGCTTGATTTATGAGATCAAAAAATATATTACTACAGAAATACGCTTATAAGAGGGTTGACCAATGATTTTAATGAACCCAGTCTTACAAAATAACCTCATATATAGCATATAATTATAATTTGCTATTTTCAACACAATTACGATACAAAAAGATAGCCATATTCATCAGTACGTTGTCATTTTATGGAGTCATGTTATGTGGATGTGACATATTTTAGTACTGATGATAAGGTTACAGTTAAGTGAGTCGTTTTATTAAACAAAATAGGATATTTATTCTCTGACGTTACTTTCATCAGATGTTTAAAAGATATATATATATCGGCTCACTCTTTTGGTACATCTCAAAAACATCCACTCAATAATCAATTACTTCAATCACAAGAAACATTAAAAAATGATTCTTTACTCCTGTACATAAAGATTGTGTCAACCATTGCTAAACAATATAAACAAACCAAATATTGATGTAACTAATTAGGATAAATTGTGCGTTTTTGAAATAAACATTCCACTCCAATGATAAACATAGTTCTATTTTCTCAGTAGTTGAATTGTTTCACTGACAGCACAGAGGTTGTTTTATCAAAACAGTCTAGAACACCTACATTTACAGCTGTTATGCTAGAAGATGATTCAACTGAGGCAAAATTATGTGAAGATTTATTGAAATAATCATTTGTAATTTAGCTTGATTTCGAAGGGTTTATTTATACTTACCCAATTTAACTGCAATTATCACCATCAATGACCATTACTTTCCCTTGCTCCGATAATTTTTGCAATGCAGCTTTCATAGCTACTTCTGCGTCATTTATAATTACCTTCCCTGACACAAATACAATCTTGCAAGATCAGATTTCTGTGTTTAAAATAGCACTTTATAACAGGTTCGAGTGTGTATCTGGAACATTTATAACTTATGATGCAGGTCCAGCTCAACAATTTCACGTTGAATCAGAATATGGTGCCTGTAAAATACCATTCAAATAAAATGATTTTGCAACTGTATCAGTATTTGTTTACCCTAACTTCAAGCTCTCAACTAAGTATTAGTTATCGAGTATTACAAATTTAGGTGACTTTTTCATACTAAATGAATTTCATTGCCTTATTCAATTCACTGGAACAGATAGAAATATTTGTCAGAGTATTTTAAAGTGGTTTTCAACACATGTCAGCAATACAATTAATGTTACATGGTCCTTCCCAGCATACATCCCAGATGCTAATGGTGTATATAGTCGAAAAACGGAATATCACATATTTAGACAGGTAAAAACGGTTACCACATTTTTCACTGAAACATTCGACTGTTATGAAAACGAAAAGAACGCTACTATATTCAACACTCTAATTAGAGTTTCTATGGAGATAAATGGCGCAGCCAGCTACTGTTTGAAACCAAGTAACGTTTTAGTTGGAACTACTAACAAATTACTTACCATTCTCCAAGTCACAGATTCTGATGAAAATGTTGTACTTCTCTATTTTACAGGATCTGTTTTTAGCTTCACAGATACATAACTTTGGTTAGATTGTTCGATTGAAGCTGACGGAGAATCTTTATGCAAATAGAAACTAGCTAAAATAAAAGCCATGAACAATCCTGTTGGGGTAATATAGTGGTAATTCATGTTAGACTATACCCTTGTAAAGAAAGTATCTCAAGAAATAAATATTTCACCTACGATACATGAAAGCCCAATAATATCAATGAACACAAGTCATTTATGTATTTAAACAACTAATTCTGGCGAAATAACAGATTTTTACCAAGTATCTGTTGTTTTGATGCTTGGAGCACCTTAATACGAACCCACTAAACACGCAGAACTTTTCGAAATTCATGGACAAATATACTACCCAGGCAACTATACCACAAAATAATATGGAACATATTGTATGGATTATATATTGACAGACAAAGCGCTCTATTAAAAATTTTCAACCAACCAAAGTGTAAGTGGAGTTATAAACTTTGTTGGAGTTCATTTAGCTGTCGAAAAAATTAACTTTATCAGCGAAACAAAACCTGTTGGGTACCTATTCTTGTTGCCCGTTATATTTGTTTCACTATCAGTTATTTGGTATTTTGTTGACGAACGTTTAAATCCGCTTTGATCCCTTAGAAATCGCTATAAATTGAAGTGAAATATAAATATAAGACTAAGCTTATTATATCTCATTTATATTTCTCAAAGAAAGAAGGTGATGATGTGATTTTCATTTGATTATATATATATCTAGAATTATCATAATTCAACATATATATTTATATATAAACGTATTCGCGCAATCATTTTAAATATAATTATAATCCACTTTCAATATAATCTTATCTTTCAATATAATTAAGAGGTGTAAATTAAAAATATATGTTATTTAACTAAAACTTTGATTATTAATACATTTATATCTCTTATCAGTGGCTCAGTCATATTTTACTAATATACTGTTTTATATACTCAACCTACCTATTGTATTAACTGTAGTTTAAATCAAATATTATAAAAACAACTGACTATCATTAATTTCAAGACCAAACTAACAAAACAGTTTCCGAATCGCATTTTATAAATTCGTTTGTCATATCAAAAACAAAAAATAAAAACGGGGCTTAAACGAACAAAGTTTAAATACCGTTTGTATACTCACGAACCAGTTCTATTATAGAACTGAAAACGGTTAAATTATATACTACACAAAATATTGATATTTAATTTTTAATACGTAAAAATAGAACTTTTCAAATATTGCTTCCACTTCCCATATAATGCAGCACTGTTGTAAAGCGCTCTGGGTTAAAATATTCTACACTGTTATCATCACGGTTGTCTTCGTAGTAGGCTTGATGCTGTCATTTGATGTGTACATGATATCTCGCCTGTTCAGAAGCTGGTATTTCCCGTTTCCAGCAGAAACCAAAGAAGGGTGCGCTCAGCTTGCCACTATCAAATCACCAGTATTCCACATGATAATCGGATAAGGATTTTACAATCCGACAACACAATGCTTCTCAACCTAAAATAAAACTTCTGAATAGTTCATATCGTTTAAATAAAACTTGGAAACATTTATCTTCACACAAACATTTGAAAATGGATAGTATATCGAGAAACAGGTTAACTTGAAATGCGTAAGCCAAAAATATGTCATGGAAGACGAAGCTAATAGTGCCATTTATTACATTTCATCTATTTGCTCATGGGGAGGACTTGCTTTGGCGGTTTTACTTCTTGCATGCATTTGGTTCTGTTGTAGCGATTGGTGCAGATGTTGTTGTTGCTAATCAAGAAAATCAATTGAAATAGCACCTGGTTATATGTGAACTTAATTTATTTGAGTTTATTAACAAATTGTAATTATGATATTATTATATATTAATGATAAGAAGTGTAAATATTAATATGTCTCATTATATCATCTTATAAATTATATCATCATATAAATCAAGTTATTAAGACTAAATCTTCATAATTTTGGTTTTAATTAATATTTTAAAATATGATAATATTACGATAAACTATTATATATTATTATTCTGCATATTATCTGCATTAACTGGACTAAATTTCAAATTAATGTATTGTAAGAATAATGATTACTCATATGATATTCTATTAAAGATTAAATACTGAATAAATGATGACACATTTGAAGACAGATTAAACATTTGAAATTATGAAGACTAGAAATTATATTGTTTTGTTTCTATATTTGATAATATTTGAATTATTAGAACATTAGAACTGATATCTCTATAGAACTGAGAAAATAGGAAGCTATTGGTTCTGAACTGTTCGTACGATAACCATCTTCTCTTCAATTTTCTTCCACTTCCTCAATGTCAAGTTGTTGTCAGCAATTATGTGTAAAGCTAACCTACTCTATTGTAGTAGTTGTGTTTGGTATCGGCATATTCATCTCAGTTGATGTATATTTGGGTTAAATGTGGTTCAACAAGAATATGTTTGATTAGAAAGAGACAATTATTATGTAATCTGGTGTATAAGCTGCAGAAGTTAGAACTCCTATAACTGGTCTTATAATCGGTTCAGGATTCTATAACTTTGACACACAATGTTATTCTTCACATGCAAATAAAACAGAAGAATTCTTTTACTATCATACATCAACGACCAACATTTACATTGATGGAATGGACTATGAGGTAATGTGTGTGAACACAGCGTACGTTAACAATGATTTTGGCGATAGTCTTAATGGTGTTATTTATCAAACTTCCATTTGGAGCACTCTATGTGGAGCTGTTGTAGCTGCTATTCTCATATTATGTATATTTTGCTGCTGTACAGGATGGTGTAGATGTTGTTGTAACAGAGAAGCTGAGTACACAAAATTAAAACTGGTTTATGTGTGATGATTTACACAATATACAAGAATCCCTTTTGGATTTGAATTATATTAAAACTACATTTATACATACATTTTCACTATCATTTTTTCCTTTATACTTTTCTTGTATTTTTACACTACTCAAGTTATAGAAAAAATACTAATATTTCACTATCTTGGAATGGCACAATATAAAATGGCAATAAGAATTTTGTCACTTTTCTATTATCTCTATTTTATAGTATTTATACATCTAATATATTGTAAATTTAATTTTAGCATCATATACTTTTACTAAAAAAGTTATCAACAAAAAGATCTCCAAAACAAACTCCATTAGCCCGAAAGAGCTAACGGAGAGTCTGTGAGGAGGTGTGACGTGTGATAATACCGTGCGAGACTTTTGGTTAGAGAGGAATGTTGTTGGTTTCTTAGTGATCATTGGTTTAGAAAGGAAAGGAAATGTGATGAAAAAGGGTGACCAGTATAAACGTAATTTATGGTGTGATGTCTTTCTTTCACTAAAAATGATGTAAATTATGATATTTTAAAAAATCGAATATTAGTTACAATATTTTTTGTTACAATTAATTTAAAGAATCTCTTGAATGCTTTGTCACCAAGTTTCGATGATTGATACTCTTTCTGACTGAGTCTACTAATTGTACAAAGTTTACTTGCACAAAAGTATACTTACTTAAAGCATTATATCAATTTAGCATAATATCAATTTAAAAATGTAATATCGTTTATTTTCCATTCAAAATACTCTGAATTACACATCAGTGTATAAACGCATCTAACTTTATGATTTTCCACTCCGTATTATGAAAGCAGAGTTAAAACCGAACGAAGTGGTAATTAAATACAAGGATTACCCTGAGTTCCTACAACTAGGCACGCAATATTTTAACAAATCCCCAACCCGTGTGGACCACCTTTATTTCGACAACGTAATGCGAAAAGTAACGTTGAAGGACTACGTAAACGAGCTGCCTCTGAAATCGCTGACCCTCAAGCTCAGGGAGCATAGCGCCTACAAATTAGATTTGATGGTATTTAGCAAAAGCCCGAACTGCACTTTGGAGACCTTGGTCATCCAGAATTTCCGCGTAGTCAACGCACACTCGATTTCCAACATCGTCAACCTCACGAGTCTCACGCTAGTGGCTTCTAGAATCCAGGACTTCTCCTTCCTGAAAGACCTGCATCTCACCGAACTGGTGATTTAGCTCGCCCGCTTCTCGATGGAAGAGAAACGCGTCGTGAGTTAGATGCAGAAGTTGCAAAGGCTCTCGCTCAACAAGTGCGAGTTCAAGGAGGTACACCTGCTGCAGTCGCTAACTCAACTGAGAGACCTGAGTTTGGTCGGAAACAACTTGAAAAATTAAGATTTCATGGATGTACGCTTCCGGCTGCTGCAAACTCTAGACGTGTCGTGCAACAAGCTTACGTCACTAGACCACATCCCGGACGTTTCGGACCAGCTGTGCAAAGTAAACGCAGACTCAAACAGGATCGGAAAGCTGTTCTACGCTGATGGCCCGTATTACTCCTTATATGAGCTGGACGTATCCAGGAACAGGCTCTTCGACCTGTCCGGCCTAGCGCGCCTCCCGCACCTGAAGAACCTGAACGTCCAGAGAAACGCGCTTGGAGAGAAGCGAATGCAACCAATAAAACAGCTAGAACTGAAGACAATTAATATAACCTGCACATAATGTACAACAGTTGATTTCATAAATCCGAAGTATATTTAGCACTTGATTTATGAGAACAGCTATTACTGCAGCAATCTCTCAAGGTTGTTTACATTGTAGAATTTGCGCTAATTTAGCAGTTATGCCATTTGTGGTTTCTTAAAAAACTCTCAAGTGTCTAAAATATAATATATTAAGCTAGATTCTCCATTATTTGGTGACCTATAACTTTAATAATTGTACAAAGCTTAAAGAAACGCCCTTTTAAATTGCAGAATCCGTGAGAACTATTACAACAATTATCTTCTGAAGTAAATTAATTTCACACTTTCGATGATGAAGATTTAAAGTGGATACAAACAGCGACAATAGATGCATTCGCTTCTGTACAAAATAACTGAGCTTTAAAATAGAAATAATTTGTTTAAAAACAGAATAAATAAAATATTCTTTAAAATAAGATAAATAAAGATGCTAGATTTGGGTAATGAATGATTCTTAAAATGTGTAAATAACCATAATTTAACATTCCAGAGATTATAGACTCCTTCATTAGCAAACACTGCTGCCAAAAATTACAAGATGATTGTACAAAATATTTATTCAAACTTTGAACACGGAATATCTAGTACCTCTGTGGAATCTGGTCTTACTGCAGAATTCAATTATAATATGACTCTATAAAACATTATTGAAACAAGATATTCCACACCAGGTATTTGAACATTTTGTTTGATTCAAGTTAAAACATCATCCAAGTACCAGACTCAATAATGACGGCTATGAGTTCCCACAGTATCCAGAATAAAATGATTGAAAATAATCTTCACACATGAATTCTCTAGAATATCTCAAGTTCAATTAGAGGTCTAGTAGCTTATAGCACTAGCTAATATTTTTGAATGTTTTATGAGCTAAGATAGCTCTCAGTTACGCGTGTGTTTAAATAGAACACAACATAAATCTGTTTTCAATATTTCGTTTAATTTGGGGGCTTGTAACTGAATCAAATATAGATTGCAAAAATGTATACATATGATTATTGAGGTCAGTTTATAATTTTTAATTATTATTTATGTACAATAATTGTATTTATGAAATAATTTCTTCGCCATAAATTATAATTAACTGGAATCACCAAATACCCATGAATTTCCCCTTTTTGGCTTCGCTTCTAACGATATCTGGTAGTTTCAGCTCTCGGTCTCTGAGTTTCAGAATCGGTTCCGTTTCTTTAACGAATTGTTGATGTTTTTCCTTTTCTTCTTTCAATTATTTTTATAGTTGCGAATTCGTCTCCTCGAGCATGAGCACGTAGTGAATCAGTTACTTCTAGTTCCAATTCTGATACTGTGATTCGCGCAGGTCCTCATTTTCAGTCTCAGTCACTTCTTTTTGCTCTTTAACATTTTCTTTCGCATTCTCTTTCAAATTATTATTAACAACCGTTTATTATGGGAGTGGTACGGGAGTTACCTCCGCTTCAATCTTTTTGACTGAGCCCGAGAACGGTTTGAATTGGAGGTTCTCGAATTCGCTCAGTTCGGCGATTAGGTTCTTTTTGAGGGTCAAAAGTTCAAGATTTACTTTTTCCGCGTCAAACGGAATTTAATTCTCTTTATTTTCAGTTTCTTTCGTTTCGTTTTCTTTGTTTTGAACCGTTTCATTGTTATTTTCGTTCTCGTTTATGGTTGGAAGATTTGAGTGGTGAGAGGAGAGTTGTTGTTCAAGTGGCCCAGCTTGAATAACGTACTGAATTGATTTTAGAACGACAAAACTGAACTTGGTTGGGTCTTTCTGGCAGTCCTTCGGGTTCAGGAGAAGATTCAAATCGAAATCGCTCTGCTTGAGCTGGAGCCTGGTGTCTATAGATTGAATCACCCCGCGGATGTTCAATGTCTTCACTGCAGAATTCGTAAGCAATTTGTTGTCCCAGATGAACCTGCGCGGCTCCTGGAAATTATAGTCCTACAAGCAACGCATATGGAGCGTTCCATCGTCAACTGACAATTCTGGATACTTCTCGTGCAATACTGTAGTCGGATTGAGCATTGGAGTGGGAAAACATTACAAATATAATTACAAAATCGCTTGATTTACGTAGTAATTGTTTTGTATTCCATTAAACCAGAATAGAAATGTTTTAATTAAAATATGACTTAAATAATGGGAATAACCTCAGTCTGTGTTCTATAATAAGCTCAGCTTGTTCACGACAGGCTTCATCTCCACTTGATTGTTCCACTCTCTAGTTTTGTCCATGTAAGCTACTTTCTTGTCACAGCACACACAAGTGCAGCAGCCTCTGCAACACATCCACAAGCACAGCAATAAGAAAAATATTATTGAACTCGTTCCCAAAATGAAATTGAGGGGAGTATCATATAATTGAATATTCTAATCTGATGTTAAGTATTCTACACTTACACATTTAACTGGAACTTCAACACCTCCCATACCATAATAGGAAGCATTCGCAAATACAGTTAACTTTGTATTATTTTTAATGTCAAAGAAATCATCAGTAGATTGATTCAATCTAGAAAAGCATTGTGTTTAAGCATTATAGAAGCCAACTTATATTGGTATTTTAAATAATTTGGATTTTTCTCTAGCATTTTATGTGCAGCCTTCCTTAGTTAATTTTTAACTTGTAACAAAGTTATTTTATTAAAATAAATCGTGAGAAATTCTCAAATCGATTAACGGAGTTAAAGTAACAGCAGCTATAGATAATAAAACTAAAGTATAAAACAATTTGGCACAAATTCCTTTACGACAGCAACCAGCCATTTGTAAGTTTGGTGTGGTGATAAAATTATTAATGTCACAATAGTAAATATTATTATTTCATTTATTATTATTTCAGTTATTTTTATGTGATTGGTTTTAAGAAATTTAAACTTTTCATATTATTCTTATACGTATGTGGATAGCAAAGTGATCTGCATAACGTGCTTCAATAAAATACTGCAATAGCCGGTTTCAAGAAATAGTCCAAATCAAGAAATAGTAATTAATTTATTAAAATATTATTACGTTAATATAAGGTGCGTTTTTGCGGGATTTTGCGTGTCCAAACACGCTCAAACGCGCAAAAACAGTGCGCGTTTTACTATAAATGACCCCGGATATATTTTTTTAGCGTCATTTTTAGCGGCATGTTTAAACACGTTTGCAGTGACATATAAAATTAGCGCTAATTTTAGCGCTAAAATGTATTGGAAATTATCTAATTTATACTGATTTATAGGTATCTTATCATCTATTTAAATTTGTAGGACATTTATAATATGTACAATTAAGTGTATATCACTCATATTCATCGTTTTCATCATCGTCTGTATAAATGTGATTAATGTTATTAGTTTAATTTCTAATCGTAATTCTCTAAATACTAAATGCTAAATTTACTTCCTATTTCTCTACATGAGTGTTTCAAAGCACTGTACTTTTAAATTTCATTTAATTATCTTGTTTCTTCATTTAATGGATCAATCTATTTGTAGAAATTCGATATTTTATTATGAGTTGTCATATATTTGTCTTCTCGGGACTCGATAATTTACATCAACTAAGCACGATCGTCAACATCTCCAGCATCATTAATATACTATACTCACTGTCATATTTAAGACATTAGTCTAGGAAGTTGTGAGAGGATCATTTTTGATCATTTGCTTAACAATCTTGTCAAAAATTTTCTTTTAACCATCAGATGGTTAACTTATTTCACTTGTTTGAGACATATTGGTTAAGGAAGTGGTTAACCAGTTAATCCCCTGTACCCCTTATTTCTATTTTCTAATATTATTACAATAATTATTGCATTATCATGACCAGTTGACCAGGTTTGCTTGTAAACTACATACATTTTACACTACAAACTGCTCATGCGTGAAAAAACCCGCAAAAATGTGGGAAAAAAGCGCGAAAAAACACGCAAACCCGCACTTTCGCGACGCGCTATGTTTAAACAAAAAACGCGCCGTGTTTTATAGCGCAAAATCCCGCAAAAACGCACCTTACGTTAATATAATATACTTAAAGTTTAAGTTTATCTTTGCACAAAGATTTGTTCACCGAACAACTTTACAATCTTCATTTGATTACTACAGAGCGTTGACAAAGCCTGATTTTTCGAGATAATAAAGTTGTGTGTAGAGGCACCTCTGAATCGAACATAATTGGTATCAAAGTTGTTCTTTCACTCTTTGCAGTAAAAATATTTTAAACATTTATCGAAATATTATTATGCAGCATTCTGTAATATTCAAAGTCTTCCGTGTCATTATGTACGAGGGTAGTGTAACAAGATAACATCATCACCACCAGGCTCGATTTCTTCAGCTTCTAAAATTATTGAGAGAATATATTATTTTCCAAAATAAAAAGATTATTTATAATCTGTGAAGATAAATCTCCGCTCTTCCAAATGTTTAACTTCTCTTAGGGTCTATATAAGGTCTATATAAGAGAATGCACTTATGGACTTATTTCAATTCCATCTGTGCACTCACAATAATCCTAACGAACAATTAATAAATTTTAGAATTATTTTGCTACTCAGACGCAATAGAGTAAAGTTACTGTTGAGAGAAGTAATTTAAACACCGTTTATGTACTCTTTTGTACAACATATTGAAGTTAAACGCAACCGATTAATTACAAATATAAAATATTTTGTAATTTCTACTATTATAGCTTTATTCATGCGCTTCAGAACAAAATACAATTTCTAGCACATTTCCTTGTGGTTTTGACTGGTTTAAAGCTAAAATTAATTTGAAAAATTGAAATTTTAAAAATCTTGTTGATTATGGGGAGTTACCAAGTAATTTAAGCTTTTTAATTAGCACAGATGGTTGTGGTGAATGATAGACTCCGCTGTTGGTCTAGAAAACATAACGCTCAATAATTTTCTAAAAATAGCAACAAAATGATCTTTTGTATGAAGACGAAAGTATTCTGTCTAATCATAGATAATCAATTTTAAATGTGTATGGCTAGATATTTAATAAGGTGATATTTTTGCTGAGTTCTACAAAGTTTAAAAATCAAAAGTTGTAGATATCTAATGTTTCATGGGATAAAATTGAACTAATTCTATCGCATATGATAATTATAACGTTTGAATGTTCTGAATCCTGCATCAAACAATATTCTTATCATCACCAAATATTTCTTAAAGTACGTGAAGCAAATAAAAATTAAAACTTAACGAAACCACGCGAGTAATCAAATTTAATGATGATATGGTCTGTATTGACGAATATTTTGGTTGCTGATAAATAGTTGGAGTAGTCTGTGATTGAGTTCAGGCTATCCTATTCACACTGAGAATTTAACGTTGAATAATTTAAAGTATGAAAAGAGTAAATGTACATAATTCGTTTGTATATTGAGATTTGTGTTATATATATTATTATATATATACTATATATGACATCTATATAGCTCCTCACCTAAATTTCTGGTTGAAGTTTCTACCAATCACTAATTTCCTCATTGATTATATTTATTGAAAGTAACTGATAGCTATCTTAGCTTATAGCATGTCACTCTACACACACGCTACAAAAAACCATTGATAAATAACAGAATATTTTCCTCTACTTTAATCATCACGCTGTGATCAATTTTTCTCTTCAATTATATACTATATTTGACAGTAATATTTTCTAATTTTTTTTGGAATTTAGGAGTGAAATTTTATAGATGTAACGTATTATGTACCCTTCGAAATAATAAAGTAAAATAATTTCATTTTTTATATTTCTTCATACTCCATTTTTACAAGCTGATTTTGACCTTATTTTGATATTTACTGCTACTAGGAATAATCAACAATAGTTCAGAGTGGCACAAAATTAAAGCTTAACAAAATGTTTCGATCGAAGTAGTTGCCATGTTGTTTCAGAGTTTTTTGTAAAACTTTCTCTACACACACGCTACAAAAAACCATCGTTAGATGGCAGAATATTTTCCTCTACTTTATTTTTTCTAGTGATTCAATTTTTCTCTTCAATTTGCTTCTTCAATGTTTGCTTATACTTTTAATCTATCAGTATTTTGATACACGATCCAGTTATCATGGCCCCTCACGGAGCCAGTTCAGATAGCAATTATTTAGTCAATATGGCAGCTGCCTAGCTCCTCATATGAATTTTTGGTTGAAGTTACCTTACTTATAACCTCCAAACGACTTGTTTCCTCCTTTGTTTTGCTTGCTGAAGTTGGTCTAGCCTATTGATATTTTGACGTACATGAATGAGTCATCATTGCGTTTCGATTTAACATCATCCGTATTCGTTTAGGGAATTGAACAGTTTCCCTTAGTTGTTGTTGAATTTGTTGTTGTTTCGATCAAAGTAGTTGCCATGTTGTTTCAGAGTTTTTTGTAAAACTTTCGTTAGCTTTTAGACTACGTCTGCTTGGTTCCAAGAATATTTTTTCCAGTTTTTCTTGTAGGCGTCATTGTTTTTGTTTTGTTGTTTGCGATCGAAGCAGTTGTTCATCTCACATTGCTTGATGTAGATGTATGGATTTTGATCAGTTGTTGCTCGTTATTTTTGGGAGCTGTTGTGATTCTGTTATCCAGTGAATGAGTTTCCTTTTGGTTTTTGGTTACCGTTAAGAATTTTGTTAAATGATTTGACAAGTTCTTTAGTTTAATTCTTCTTACTTTGGTTTTGTTGGGAGCCTTTTGGTTTGTTTTATTCCGTGTTGCTCTGGTTGTGTTGTTTTTTATGTTCAGTTTGTTTTTGTGATCTGAAAGATTGGTTGTTTTGTTTTAAGGACTTCTTCATTGAGCTTGAACATGATTAGATCTGAGATTGAAGTGCTTCGGAGGCTTCCGATATAGCACTATAATCTGCTTTATCAGGCTTTCGATGATCGGTTCGAGGATTATTTTATTCCTTCCTATGCGGCTGCTCTTAGTAGTATGAGAAGTTTCCACCATTGGAGCTGGAGTCCTCTGAGTTCAGTGACGCGAACTTGTTTTGCCGATTTATTTGTCTTGCCGATGTATTGGCTTTTTGATGGTAGCTCTTCCTTTATAAGTTGAATCGACTCTACAGAAATGGGAATAAGTCAATTGTTTAATAAATTATAGCTATATTCTACTTTCACTTCCTATAATACGGGAAAAAGTCCATATGGAACTAATAACGAAAACACAAAATGTATCCACTTATTATGTTACAGAAGTTTCGCTTTCAAAAGTAAGTAAACTAAATAGATAGACACCGATTAAAGAGTTATAACTTCGTACCCCGCTCTAAACTAAGAAGCAGTACGCGTCGCCACCGATGCACTAATCCACATTTCCATACCAGCCGTCCACCAGATTATTACAACAGCTTTTGAGTCCAATAGAGTTAGTTCAAATGCTGAATTAACTTAGGTTGTTTGAAGAAGACTATTCAGAGTGATAATCCTTGTAAATGAGGTATGATATTGATATTAGTTATTATGTGACGCTTTCGGGTAACTAAGTTAGTATTTGCTATTTATAAGATGAAAAGAGATGGTTAAATTGAGTCATTGCATTATACTCATTTTAAAATTTATAAATTATTAAAAATGGAATACTACTGCAGACTCTCGAAGATAGTACTCACCCCAAAACTCGGTTAAAGTACTCGGTCACTTAATGTCTTCAAAATTAGACTATTAACGAAAATTGATGAATGATATTGGATTACACACTATTCCAAAACACAAAACTTAATATGTCATTATAACCAAGGTGGTTAAACATATTATCATTTTAATTACCACCTCACACAGTGAAATAATATTATCGTGTTAAGATTTGAATTTTAATATAATAACTTATTTTAATCCCTAACCAGTAATATTAAGCGATAGAGTAGAATTAGGCATTTCAATATATATGATTTGGTATTCTCATCTCAGTTAATGTCTTTCAGTTTTCGGTTAATGAACTATTTTAGATCTAAACCTCTCACTTATAGTACCAAGTATCTCAAAAGACATTAAGTGATTCTAAGTTAGGTCATTAACCGAGTCTGAGGGTGAGTAATATCTTCGAGAGTCTGCAGTACATGATAATAAAATGATTGAAAGGTTTCATCTTATTCTATAGTATTGATTAGATTATAATTATCTTTTCTTCTTTAATATTCTAACAAAAAAGAACCTCACAATTATCTCTAACTGAGGTTTAATATAATATTGAACTGTAAAGCTTAAAATTCAATTAATATTTCTGATGTAACATGGAGGATAAAGCACTAACGAGGAGTTTGTTAAAATAGATTAGTTAATGGCGAATATAGTATTTTTAATGTGCGAAGTATGAAAATGAAAAATAGTTAAATACAACCAAAAATTTTAAAGATACAATAGTGTAATTGTTGCCATAAAGCTAAATATGCTACATGCATAAATGTATACAAAATGTTATTAACTCACCATCGCTAAATTATTTTGATATTTCTTAGACCAATAGATTTTATCCACCAATATTATGTTTTAACTTAATATATATCCCACTCACTTAACTTTCATTTATACTTGCATGGTCTACGTTTCAAGCGCATGTCTTCACGGGCAACATACTTCGTGTTGAAGAAGCAGCCTCATACCCAGTCGTCGATATCCATCTAATTCTGTCGCTTCTTGGCCTTCTTCTTTTCGCTTTGATTTTACTTATTTTATTACTGAGCAGGTAGGGATACCTATTTCAGAACATCTTCAATGTTCTAGACTTCTTACAAGCTTTTAATTTTCTTTAGGAGTATCTCGCATTGGGGTCGGTTGATGAGTTTACGTTTATAGAACGCCTTTAAGATCAACATTAAGTTGGATTGAATCTTACTAATTGGCGACTTTGGGTGGTCTATATATATATATATATATATATCTTTAGATGTAGATTAAATAATAACATGCAAATCACTCAGCAACTATTAATTGATATATCTGTTATCAATGGACAATTCAACTGCTGTACATCGTTGATATAATTCATACCTATGGATGATACGGTTTCAAAAGCAAACGTACTGTTTGTTTAATAACCAATGGTAATTCCAAAATTACTTGTGCATATAATTATAATAGATGCTATTTCCGTATTTTATATGGTGAGCGATGAACTATTTACAAAACCTGATATTCCTCCAGCGTATTGTACAGAAGTTATGTTGATATTAGTAATTTAGCATTAAATTACTTTTGTTGTTGAATTTTAGAAACCAACGAAACTACCACATTGTCTTGTAGCTTTAAGAGCATCGTTTAATAATGTACAATTTGATATTAATATTAGTGTTGAAGAAAAATATATCGAACTACAAGAACCTATCATCGCACTTAATGAAGATGATGCTTCAATATTCGAATTTAAAACGCTACTATTGAGAATAGAAATATATTGTGAGTTAGTTTGTCCTATTATACCACCAATACAATTTCTAGCTTTAATGCTGACATTTTATAGAACAACGCTTTAGACAAATACTTAATTACATGAATGTCCTAATATTCCACCTACTTTATCTCCGCTTTAAATATTACTATTTTAAACAATCACATTTATTACAGTGCAATTAGTTGAGTGTTAATGAGCAATAAGTGGTGAAATGATGAATCCATTGTTATTTTAGAGTGTCATAGCGATAATCACATCATTTACAGTAGCATTCTTTGTAATAATTTCCCCAAATGTACCGAAATAACAGAAAAATCCAGTTCCTTGAATAAATATTTGAGATTACTATAGTTCTATAGATCCTTCTATTCTTCCAAATATACCTGATAAATTAAAGTTAGCTTTATTGTTTATTACTTAGTAAAAACATATTTTCTAACATAGTATACTATTTAACTAGCCTATTGATCTTCCTATCATGAATCCAGTGTCATTAACAAATATAGGTGAAATTTACTAACTACAGTCATAAATAACTGATTATATAACTATTTAAGTATTTTAACTCAACGAAAGTAATCCCCCAAACAAATAATAGTTCTTTGCCGTTGTGATGATTGAATTTAGGAATAAATTAGAGTGAAAATCTTGAATTTATACCAATATATTCGTTAGAGCGATATCAGAGCCATTTACTATACTCAGCAGATACGAAGATGAATTTCCAACATTAAATTAGGAAACTAATAAATTAACGCTGTTAATTTATTATTAACTATTTTAACTCAATAATGCTATAAACGCAACACATCCTTCACTAGAATAACTGCCCACTATTTGATAGTTAGATATGGTGAGCATTCCAGTGACGCTGCCAATAAGTCCAAAGTTTCCTTATGAATATTCTATCGTTAAATTAACTTTCAAATTCGAAATTAATGTTTAAGTTGCTGTAAGCTAAAACATATTAAGTGAACTGCCAGCAGTGATTTTAATACAACTATTAGTTTCAGAGTTAATGTTTAACTAATTAATTATTATACCATCAGTATTCGTTAAAATACTTCCAGATCCTAAGATCTCATTAGCAAATTAAATTTTAATATTATATAGATAGCTTTGTGTTGTAAATATCGGGTAGATTTATGAGGAGAATGTATTGTTTTTAACGACAATAAATATATTTTTGATTTCCTGTTCAGTTCCGAATAAGTTATTGTTAATTTAATCAATGCTACTTATTGTATATGTTGGTGTATTGAATTCAAAGCGATTTACAAATATTATTTAATTACATGTTAGTTGATCGTACTTAAGATCAAATCGTTTGAACTGAGTAAAATTAGAAGAGTTATCTGGTTTATTAATTAGCCATTATATCTGCTTTTGTAATTAGATTATTAAAGAATTTATAGTACTTATATTTTACTTCATATTATCTACAGTAGCGTTATTGCTGGTGATATAGTTGTTCAAACTTATGTTTGTGTTAAGTATTTACACTGATAGAGTCTGATTCATTGTCATGAAATTTGTCTACATTCCATTTATTAAAGAGTAAAGAGTTGAAATATTACTTTCAGAGTAAGTGACCCTTTGATTGTTGTTAACAATGTATGAATATAGTGAGTTATTTACATTTTTGATGTTACTTAACAACGAGTTATTGAGTTAGGTATTGAATTCAAATATGTATTTAATTATTATTTATGATTATTAATGATATCTTCTATAATATTTTATAAATATTTAAATTAGGAAATCAAAACAATTTGTAATAGTAATATTTTAATAAATAATAATTAGTATAATTATTGTTAGAAACTTAAGCAACTAAATAATTAATTAGTAGAAAATAATATGTATTTAGGTTAAAAATCCGGTCATGTATTCATTTTTGCTGAGTAAACGTAAAAATCATAGATAAATGTATCTGTATCAAACATTGATGTTAGTAATTTTGCTTTATTTGGTTTAAACATGAATAACTAAAGTGTTACCAGTTCTTTAATAAATATCACACTAAATTTTCAAATAATTCAGGGTGCTTTACTATGTTTAACTTGCAACATGCTAATTTTCAATGCTACATTAGTTTTCGTAGCTACAGGTTACTAAATATCTGCTGTACTGCATTCTTCGCAGCAGCACATTGATATCCAGTAATCTTTTATTTAGTTTAGGTTAAATTCAGCATTCGCTTCTGGGATCGTAAATATAATAAACACAACACTCATATTTACTGTTTTAAATTGCAAAATTACTGGTTATAATTTTAATTCTTCTATTACAAGTGGTTTCATTTCTTCGTCAATAGAATTGTCAACACCACTAATAATATCACAAACATCAGTTTGTACAAATTTGAATCAAACTGGTACACTCCAATATTAAAACGAAAATATTATATAAAATTGTTAATTATGCGAACAGTAAGTTCTAGTTTACGGCTTGTGTGTTAAAATGATGGAAAATAGCTAAAATATTAGTGGAATATTTTAATGTGTTTAACCATTTGTATATTTATAGGGGCTTTGTCAGTGCTAAAATGGATTTGTATATAGTAGTGGAAAATGTTATGATATTCTTATGGAATTTGATACAATTAAAGAAAGATAAATTTAATATTATAGTAAAATTATAAGTTTGTAACAATAAGTCGATGAAAACATTGCTATGCAGATCAACATGAACAAGTTACTAGATTATAATATTTTGAATAATATTACAGAATTGAATGCGAGCATTCAAACACAAATAAATAGTACTGAAACTAAATTATATTAATACGAAACATTGAATAAGTTAACATTACAATAACTGCAAAATAATGACACTAATTTGAATTTAATAATAACTGCTGCGTAATTACTACTAAATAAAACGATTTTGGATTAAAGTGTTTTTAACAAAAACATTTTAAACTGGCTTTCTGACAACGTGACCTAACTCAATAACTCGTTGTTAAGTAACATCAAAAATGTAAATAACTCACTATATTCATACATTGTTAACAACAATCAAAGGGTCACTTACTCTGAAAGTAATATTTCAACTCTTTACTCTTTAATAAATGGAATGTAGACAAATTTCATGACAATGAATCAGACTCTATCAGTGTAAATACTTAACACAAACATAAGTTTGAACAACTATATCACCAGCAATAACGCTACTGTAGATAATATGAAGTAAAATATAAGTACTATAAATTCTTTAATAATCTAATTACAAAAGCAGATATAATGGCTAATTAATAAACCAGATAACTCTTCTAATTTTACTCAGTTCAAACGATTTGATCTTAAGTACGATCAACTAACATGTAATTAAATAATATTTGTAAATCGCTTTGAATTCAATACACCAACATATACAATAAGTAGCATTGATTAAATTAACAATAACTTATTCGGAACTGAACAGGAAATCAAAAATATATTTATTGTCGTTAAAAACAATACATTCTCCTCATAAATCTACCCGATATTTACAACACAAAGCTATCTATATAATATTAAAATTTAATTTGCTAATGAGATCTTAGGATCTGGAAGTATTTTAACGAATACTGATGGTATAATAATTAATTAGTTAAACATTAACTCTGAAACTAATAGTTGTATTAAAATCACTGCTGGCAGTTCACTTAATATGTTTTAGCTTACAGCAACTTAAACATTAATTTCGAATTTGAAAGTTAATTTAACGATAGAATATTCATAAGGAAACTTTGGACTTATTGGCAGCGTCACTGGAATGCTCACCATATCTAACTATCAAATAGTGGGCAGTTATTCTAGTGAAGGATGTGTTGCGTTTATAGCATTATTGAGTTAAAATAGTTAATAATAAATTAACAGCGTTAATTTATTAGTTTCCTAATTTAATGTTGGAAATTCATCTTCGTATCTGCTGAGTATAGTAAATGGCTCTGATATCGCTCTAACGAATATATTGGTATAAATTCAAGATTTTCACTCTAATTTATTCCTAAATTCAATCATCACAACGGCAAAGAACTATTATTTGTTTGGGGGATTACTTTCGTTGAGTTAAAATA
>CAXDID010001044.1:0-30324 GCA_963988835.1 Hexamita inflata
TGTCCGAGTCAATTCCAGGCGAAATCCAGATTTCCCTTGCTTTTTGGTCATTTTGCTCGAAAAGTGCTTCCAGAGAGCCCAAACTCTCATTTCCCTACCAGGTTTAAACCAGACACCCTCGAAACGAATGTCAGCCTTGAATTCTGGTAGAGAAAATGAGAAAGTTAGAAAATCAAGGACAGAGAACGAAGCAAGGCGGAGGAAAGAGAACAAAGCAGGCGAACAGTGAAGGAATCAGTGAGCAAAGTGAGCTAAGAAGCACTAACTAAGAGCTTCAGGCAGCAAAACTCCCTTGCTCAGAGCGACTTCCTCAAGCCAGATCCAGCCGAAATCCAGATTTCCCTTGCATTTTGACGAAAATTCTCAAAAAGTCACTTTCCAAGAGCCAAAACTCACATTTCCCTACCAGAAACCAACCCAGGCACCCCCGAAACGAGCATCAGTCTCAAATCCCGGTAGGAAAAGTGAAAAACAGTGAAAAGTGAAAAGCGAGACACAGAAAATAACCAAGGCAGAGAACACCACCAGGCAGCCCACACAGAACACACCAGGCCCGCACACCCCAGCCAGCACCCACAGCCCAGCCAGCAAGCCCCGCACAGCGCCCCAGGCAGCACACAACCAAGCACCACGCCCAGAGAGCACGCCAGCAAGTACACAGATAATGGCACTAAACTGAGAGTGTGCTGTAATATACTGTAAACGAGAGCTTGCAGTACACCATACATAAGGTAAGGCGGCCTCAACTTTATTAATACCTGCCATGCCGACGTAGCTCAGAGGGAAGCACGTCTGCTCGTCACGGCCGCGGCCCCAGGTTCAAATCCGGGTCTTGCAGCGCACTTTTACTCCTGCCCAAGTATCAAGAAAATATACATATGCTAGGCTGGCCGAGTCGGTAGCGCAGAGGGTTTTCGACCAAGACCCCCTGGTCCAAATCTGGCAGGTGCCAAATTTCTTTGTGCCTTTTTATCTCCCAGCGCGGTCCTTGGGCGCAATATTTATTCATGTATATTCACGTAAAATGCCAGGCGGCCAGCACTCAAGGCCCAAGGCTCGGCAAGGCGCTCACTCACCACCAGAAGCTCCAACACGGGCAGTAACAGCAGGAAGGCAGGCGAGCCGAGCACCCGCAAAGCACTCCAGGCGGACCAAAGGAGCTTGTTGGAGCCAAAATGCTTGCTCAAATCGCTGTCCAGGTAGCCCAAAAATCAATTCTAAATGCTCCAGGCAGCTCAGGCAAAATCTCACTAGATCGCTCCAAAGAGGTCTTGGCGCAATAATTTCGCAACTTTTCCTACCAGGAATCATTGCGTGTAACGTCCTCCAGCATTGCGCCCTCAATTCTCTACCAGAAGTTACACGTGTCCCAGAATTTGGCGCAAAATTTACCTCAAATTTGAAAACGATTCACTCAGAGCAGCTAGAGGGGAGTGGAGTTGGGGAAAACCCGCATTCCCCCACAGTACACACATATTCGCACCACTCCCCAATATTTATTGCTATTTTTAAAACTACAAGGGGAGCTAAAAATGAAGTCGCTGCACAGACCAGCTGGAAAAATTCCGACCTTACACACGACATAGCCTCAATGTAATATTAATTTGTATAAATCCACAGCTACACAGCCTCCAGACTCCGCCCAAGAAGTTAACTTTCAGCCAATTGTGACAAACCCTTGGCCTTACTACCCTCTCTCAAAGTCCAACAAATTGCTTGACTATGTGCACATATGCAAAATCTGCCAATATCCGGAGAGTACCAAGTCCCGCACCACAAAGTATAGAATTATTGTCTGTGGGCCAAGATCCCGAAATCCGGAGCGCCGGGGACGCAGATTTCCCCATGATTTTGAGGGTTTTCTCCCAAAAGTGCGATTAGGAGGGGTCAGGTCCAGGTTTCCGCTAGGAAAATGAAAGTCCAAACCTGGAATCGAGGGTCAGTCTGTGTTTACAGTAGGAAAATTCAGAAAACGGAATTGATTAATTTATTTTGGCCCGGAAATATTTCCAGGCTGAAAGTAATGTGAGATGGAGCAGATGAAAAGTATTTTGAGCAAGCAAATTCGTCAAGTCAAGTGCTAATATGCTTCCCAGGCAGTGAAAGCCGCAGGTCCAAGATGGGTCCCCGAGCATTTCCTCACAGTTTCAGCTACAACTTGGTACCGAAGCACGCCCAGAGAGGGTGAAGTTTCAAAGTCCTCTCAGAAAAATATAGCCAGGCCTCCAAAAGAGACCCTCCTCCGTGTTTACGGTAGGAAATCTGCACTTCTCAATTTTCGAGTCCCATCCAGCAAGCAAAAAGTGAACAAGGCGGCCAAAAGCAAGGCCCAGAGGCAAAAGCAAGGGAAGAGAACAAGCAAATACCTAATTCCAACCCGGAATCTAGACACCAGGCAGCGAAAACACGAGTTCCAACTCCATATTCCAGGCAGAGATTCCCAAAAGTCGCCCAAAAGTTGACACAATCTCGACAAGGCGGCGATATCTTGAGATGCAGCAAACCTAGAATTTTCTAATATTCACCAAAATGCTCATCAAGAAGCAGTAAAGTAAGTAGACCAATGTCACTACTTTCACTCCAAATCAGCCTCCAAAAATGCCCAGGCGCCTGCAACTCACAACCCAGACCACTTGGAGAGCTCTAGTATGAACCAAAAGCCCCCAAATTAAATTCTAAAACACAAAGACCCAACTCACTTTTAACTTAATCCTTCATGTAAACTCCAGATTTAATCTCACACTAAATCTCAAACTATAAATACTTATTGTGCTCCACACAGCGCCAAAACCAATAGTCCACATTTTACAATAAATCACACTAACAAAAGTATGTGACCGAATCTTAAAAACGATTTAATGACAACTATCACAATAGCACCGTCTCCAGCAACTTCCATGTTCCGCTCCATTTCAGCCTCCAAAAATGCCCAGGCGCCCGTATCTCGCGATCCAGACCACCTCCAAGGCTCCCAGTGTGACCAAACCGACCCACGATAAAATTCCAACCACTTAGGTCTCGGCCCTAAATCTCGACATCGGATTCGGTTCCGTCACCTTTCCTCGCACAAAACAGCAATATACGGCCCCAGTACACTTCCTGATTTTTCCCAGAAACGACCAAAAAATCACGGGGCAAAATTAGATGCGCCCAGAAGACAATCTAGAATCCAGACCAGTGAACCGAATTTTTACATAAGCAACTATCATATTACGCCCTACACTTTTCAGACAAAGTCAAAAAGACCCCAGTTGACATTGTTCCGTTTGCACGCGTTCACCTGTACTTTTGCATATCCCGACAGAGCTCCCTCTATCTTTGGGTCATGATACAACTTCGCATTTTCGGGAACCCACAGAAACAATAGAATACCAATTTTAGCCCACCTTGTTACCACACACTCCAATTTACAAAAGTGTTTAAACAAAAAAAAAGATAATTCCGGATAACAGCCAAGGCAGCTGCAACTCGCGAACCAGGCAAGCTAGAGAGCCCCGGATTTAACCAAAAGAACAATAACGAGCCAATCAGAAAAACAGTCGTGCGCCCCGAATTACTTTCCACACCCAACCCCATTATAATTACATATTCACACTCCAACATCACGTCAACTCCCCGTATTAATTCGCGGCGCCAAAAATAAAATATTCCAGTATCCATATTTCACTATTATACAATTCCCACCACATATTCACCAACATTTATACACTACCCTATCCCAACACAACCACCACCCCGCCACCCCGCAATTCCCCCACCCAGGCCCCCACACCCACGCCAGCCTCCCCCACCCAGGCCCCGCAGCCACGCAGCAGCACCAGGGCACAGGGCCTGTAGTCCCAGGTGGTCCCGGGTGGAGTAGTGGTAGTAGTAAGGAGTAGTGGTAGTAGTGGAGGAGTGGTAAGGAGTAGTGGTAGTAGTAAGGAGTAGTGGAGGAGAGGAGAGAGGGACACCAGGACCAGGCCACGGGATACCACCACCAGGCCACCACACAGGACCACTTACTGGTTTAGGTGACCGTAAGTTAGTACTGGAGGAGGGAAGAGAGGGAAAGAGTGAGAGTGGAGGGAAAGAGTGATGGAAGGAAAGAGGGAATACTAAGGAACCAATAATGATGATGATGGAATAAAATAGTAGAATAGAATAAAACTCGGGATCACTGTTTCACGTAAGAGACAAGACCTAGGGACGGGAAATACACCCCAGGCTGCACCTGGTATACGGGAAAGAGAATTAAGGCTGAAGGTATACATTTGGGCACGGTTGTACAGGAATGCCGGATTGCATGATTTTAATGCATACAACCACCCCCAAAGCTCACACTTTGCATTTATTCTTCTCTAGCTCACCAATATTCTATTTTAACCCAAAAAAGTATTTTTTGCACATCTCTATCTCCTCAAGTCATTATTCCCACCCTCTGGCACATTTCTACCTTATTTCACTTTACCCCATCTAATAGCTTCCGCTCAACGCATATTTTCGATTTATATACCACTACAGCACAATACCATTTTTTGTACCACAACTATTTTAATTTTATTTTAAACGCAATTTAGAGAATCGCAATTGCACATTTATTACAGTTATATAGCCATTCGCAGAATTTGCACATATTCATCCACTCCACTAATGGAAGACTGTAGCTCAAATGGCAACTTGAACATGAAAAAATGATCTTAACCGGAAATTCGCTTTACAGGGTATCTCTGCAATATTTTCCCAGCATTTGGAAATTTTCTGTTCAACATGAGCACCTGAAGAATTCACAGCGTAAATGAAAACTTTTCAGCGACGGCCTACATTTGAAACCACTTGAGCTGATGCTGGCGATTTTATTATGCTCGCAGAAGAGCGCCGAATTTCCGAGCAGATTTGCTTTTCAAGTTGAAATGTATGAGGATCTGGTGAGATTCTCTAGCTCAGTGTGACTTCTGTGCGATTCAGTGATTTTTCTGTGTTATATTGATAATAGCTAGCTTTTTCAACAAACTTACACTTTGAAGCTGAAATCATTTCGAATCGTCGTTGAAGTTGTTTTAACAAATCACATTTCTTTACATTTATTCATAAATTAGCATATTTATTAGATTAATTAACCGTATTTTAACAGAGAAGTTTATCCGCATTACCAATATCGATTCCAAGAAATGCACAATAGTAAAGAATCTTTGGATCAAGTTTGCTTCAGTTGCTATTTCTCTGCGAATTTAATAATTAATTACCTTCAATGTTCAAACTGATCTCCTTATTTACAACTCCTATAATGAATAATTTCAATCAGTTGTGCTACGAATTCAATTTCATTTGAAGCTGATACAAATATTCATTGTCTACTCACTTATTTACTCACTTATTTATTTGTGATTGTATAATTTAAATACGTTTCTTAAGCCATTATATGTGATTGCACTTAATATTCACTGATTTACAGAAAATCAAACCAACACTGTTTAATGTTGCTAAATTGATCAAATCGAATTTGGGTTGTGTACAAATCTGTTTAATTATATGCATATAGACTCATTTAACAGCGATTAATAAGATTTAGCTTATAAACTCAGTAGATTTAAGATTGTTAGTTTCATGTCAACTTTTACAAGCAATAGCTTTTGCACTTCTGTGTATACGAGCTCGGTCCGCTAGCCTACAAAAATGTTCTTACATGTCACAATAGTTTACTGTTGTGGTCGTGCAGTTCATCACCAACTCTTGGACATGCTGACTGTATTATGTTGATTTGCTGTTCAAAATGAGATTCCCTGAGTTATCTTCTGATAACCATAGCTCAAGGCGCAACAAGAATATTCAGATCACAACTATCATGCCATATTCGTTTGCACTTTCTTTGAGGAATGGAAACATCTTTTGCTTGAAAAGTTGTACTCAGGTCACTGGCCACTTCTCACAAATGAAGACGACCGACGCCAGCAGAAAGAGCCTGCAGCGACGCCTATGCAAGTGAGAACGGAAAGGGAAAGTACGGCGTGCTTCGGGCAGACGAGAGCTGTAGACGTGTTACTTTCAGCCGTCACGCTAATGAGACTCGAAGATCAAGCAACTTACACGAAGTGCAAGCAGAATAAAATAAAGTTAAGTGAATCGGACTAGTGGACGTGAGTGCGCACAAGTGGAAACAAATGAGACCCAGAAGAGTCTTGAAGGCAAAGTCCAGTGAAAAGACAAGTGAGTTCCGTTTCTAAGAGTTCTGTAAAGCCATCTAGTACTTATTCATTCATTTGTCCGAGTCGATTCGTGTTAGCCAGCTCGTTCCCGGAGTCTTCGAGAAGTTTAGCTTTCTTTCCAGAAATACAGCGGTCGAAGCAGATCAAAATAGTGAAATCTTTTTCCAGTTTCTCGAAGTCGACTTGGAACCAGTTTCTCCGATACTCGCGGGTCCTGTGTGCCACAACCAGAGCTATCCATCCCGAAAGCGAACCGCTCTGAGCTGCTTTCTGAGTAAAGTTATTCGAGTTTCATTTTATGACAATAATATAAATATGTATTTATCATATATTGCAAGCGTTTCTCTCATACCACTTCTCACAAATGAAGACGACCGACGCCAGCAGAAAGAGCCTGCTACAACGCTTATACAAGTGAGAACGGAAAGGGAAAGTACGGCGTGCTTCGGGCAGACGAGAGCTGTAGACGTGTTAGTTTCAGCCGTCACGCTAATGAGACTCGAAGATCAAGTGGTTTACACGAAGTACAAGCAGAATAAAATAAAGTCAAGTGAATCAGACTAGTGGACATGAGTGCGTGTACGTGGAAACAATTGAGACCCAGAAGCGTCTTGAAGGCAAAGTCCAGTGAAAAGACAAGTGAGTTCCGTTTCTAAGAGTTCTGTAAAGCCATCTAGTACTTATTCATTCATTTATCATGGCCGATTCGTGTTAGCAGGCTCGTTCCCGGAGTCTTCGAGAAGTCTAGCTTTCTTTCCAGAAATCCAGCGGTCGAAGCAGACGAAAATAGAGAAATATATTTTCAGTTTCTCGAAGTCGACTTGGAACCAGTTTCTCCGATACTCGCGGGTCCTGTATGCCACAACCAGAGCTACCCAACCCGAAAGCGAACCGCTCTGAGCTGCTTTCTGAGTAAAGTTATTCGAGTTTCATTTAATGACAATTATATAAATATGTATTAATCATATATTGCAAGCGTTTCTCTCATACCACTTCTCACAAATGAAGACGACCGACGCCAGCAGAAAGAGCCTGCTACAACGCTTATGCTAGTGAGAACGGAAAGGGAAAGTACGGCGTGCTTCGGGCAGACCAGAGCTGTAGACGCGAGTTTCAGCCGTCACGCTTATGAGACTCGAAGATCAAGTTGTTTACACGAAGTGCAAGCAGAATAAAATAAAGTCACGTGAATCGGACTAGTGGACATGAATGCGTACAAGTGGAAACAAATGAGACCCAGAAGCGTCTTGAAGGCAAAGTCCAGTGAAAAGACAAGTGAGTTCCGTTTCTAAGAGTTCAGTAAAGCCATCTAGTACTTATACATTCATTTATCAGAGTCAAACCGCGTCAGCCAGCTCGTTCCCATAGACTTCGAGAAGTTTAGCTATCTTTCCAGAAATACAGCGGTCGAAGCAGACGAAAATAGTGAAATATTTTTCCAGTTTCTCGAAGTCGACTTGGAACCGATTTCTCCGATACTCGCGGGTCCTGTGTGCCACAACCAGAGCTATCCAACCCGAAAGCGAACCGCTCTGAGCTGCTTTCTGAGTAAAGTTATTCGAGTTTCATTTAATGACAATAATATAAATATGTATTAATCATATATTGCAAGCGTTTCTCTCATACCACTTCTCACAAATGAAGACGACCGACGCCAGCAGAAAGAGCCTGCTACAACGCTTATACAAGTGAGAACGGAAAGGGAAAGTACGGCGTGCTTCGGGCAGACGAGAGCTGTAGACGTGGTTTCAGCCGTCACGCTAATGAGACTCGAAGATCAAGTGGTTTACACGAAGTACAAGCAGAATAAAGTAAAGTCAAGTGAATCTGACTAGTGGACATGAGTGCGTGTACGTGGAAACAATTGAGACCCAGAAGCGTCTTGAAGGCAAAGTCCAGTGAAAAGACAAGTGAGTTCCGTTTCTAAGAGTTCAGTAAAGCCATCTAGTACTATTCATTCATTTATCATAGTCGATTCGTGTTAGCAGGCTCGTTCCCGGAGTCTGAGAAGTTTAGCTTTCTTTCCAGAAATACAGCGGCCGAAGCAGACGAAAATAGTGAAATATATTTCCAGTTTCTCGAAGTCGACTTGAAACCGATTTCTCCGATACTCGCGGGTCCTGTATGCCACAACCAGAGCTATCCATCCCGAAAGCGAACCGCTCTGAGCTGCTTTCTGAGTAAAGTTGTTCGAGTTTCATTTAATGACAATTATATAAACATGTATTAATCATATATTGCAAGCGTTTCTCTCATACCACTTCTCACAAATGAAGACGACCGACGCCAGCAGAAAGAGCCTGCAGCAACGCCTATGCAAGTGAGAACGGAAAGGGAAAGTACGGCGTGCTTCGGGCAGACCAGAGCTGTAGACGCCCGGTTTCAGCCGTCAAGCTAATGAGACTCGAAGATCAAGTGGTTTACACGAAGTACAAGCAGTTCAAAGTAAAATCGCTTGGATCTGACTAGTGGACGTGAATGCGTGCACGTGGAAACAAATGAGACCCAGAAGAGTCTTGAAGGCAAAGTCCAGTGAAAAGACAAGTGAGTTCCGTTTCTAAGAGTTCTGTAAAGCCATCTAGTACTTATTCATTCATTTATCATGGCCGATTCGTGTTAGCAGGCTCGTTCCCGGAGTCTTCGAGAAGTCTAGCTTTCTTTCCAGAAATCCAGCGGTCGAAGCAGACGAAAATAGAGAAATATATTTTCAGTTTCTCGAAGTCGACTTGGAACCCGTTTCTCCGATACTCGCGGGTCCTGTATGCCGCAACCAGAGCTATCCAACCCGAAAGCGAACCGCTCTGAGCTGCTTTCTGAGTAAAGTTGTTCGAGCTTCATTTAATGACAATTATATAAACATGTATTAATCATATATTACAAGCGTTTCTCTCATACCACTTCTTACAAATGAAGACGACCGACGCCAGCAGAAAGAGCCTGCAGCGACGCCTATGCAAGTGAGAACGGAAAGGGAAAGTACGGCGTGCTTCGGGCAGACCAGAGCTGTAGACGCGAGTTTCAGCCGTCAAGCTAATGAGACTCGAAGATCAAGTTACTTACACGAAGTACAAGCAGAATAAAATAAAGTCAAGTGAATCAGACTAGTGGACATGAATGCGTGTACGTGGAAACAATTGAGACCCAGAAGCGTCTTGAAGGCAAAGTCCAGTGAAAAGACAAGTGAGTTCCGTTTCTAAGAGTTCTGTAAAGCCATCTAGTACTTATCCACTCATTTATCATGGCCGATTCGTGTTAGCAGGCTCGTTCCCGGAGTCTTCGAGAAGTCTAGCTTTCTTTCCAGAAATCCAGCGGTCGAAGCAGACGAAAATAGAGAAATATATTTTCAGTTTCTCGAAGTCGACTTGGAACCCGTTTCTCCGATACTCGCGGGTTCTGTATGCCGCAACCAGAGCTATCCAACCCGAAAGCGAGCCGCTCTGAGCTGCTTTCTGAGTAAAGTTGTTCGAGCTTCATTTAATGACAATTATATAAACATGTATTAATCATATATTGCAAGCGTTTCTCTCATACCACTTCTCACAAATGAAGACGACCGACGCCAGCAGAAAGAGCCTGCTACAACGCTTATACTAGTGAGAACGGAAAGGGAAAGTGCGGCGTGCTTCGGGCAGACCAGAGCTGTAGACGCCCGGTTTCAGCCGTCAAGCTTATGAGACTCGAAGATCAAGTGGTTTACACGAAGTGCAAGCGGTTCAAAGTAAAATCGCTTGGATCTGACTAGTGGCCATGAATGCGTGTACGTGGAAACAATTGAGACCCAGAAGCGTCTTGAAGGCAAAGTCCAGTGAAAAGACAAGTGAGTTCCGTTTCTAAGAGTTCTGTAAAGCCATCTAGTACTTATTCATTCATTTATCATGGCCGATTCGTGTTAGCAGGCTCGTTCCCGGAGTCTTCGAGAAGTCTAGCTTTCTTTCCAGAAATCCAGCGGTCGAAGCAGACGAAAATAGAGAAATATATTTTCAGTTTCTCGAAGTCGACTTGGAACCCGTTTCTCCGATACTCGCGGGTTCTGTATGCCGCAACCAGAGCTATCCAACCCGAAAGCGAGCCGCTCTGAGCTGCTTTCTGAGTAAAGTTATTCGAGTTTCATTTAATGACAATTATATAAACATGTATTAATCATATATTGCAAGCGTTTCTCTCATACCACTTCTCACAAATGAAAACAACCGACGCCAGCAGAAAGAGCCTGCTACAACGCTTGTACTAGTGAGAACGGAAAGGGAAAGTACGGCGTGCTTCGGGCAGACCAGAGCTGTAGACGCCCGGTTTCAGCCGTCAAGCTTATGAGACTCGAAGATCAAGTGGTTTACACGAAGTACAAGCAGAATAAAATAAAGTCAAGTGAATCAGACTAGTGGACATGAGTGCGTGTACGTGGAAACAATTGAGACCCAGAAGCGTCTTGAAGGCAAAGTCCAGTGAAAAGACAAGTGAGTTCCGTTTCTAAGAGTTCTGTAAAGCCATCTAGTACTTATTCATTCATTTATCATGGCCGATTCGTGTTAGCAGGCTCGTTCCCGGAGTCTTCGAGAAGTCTAGCTTTCTTTCCAGAAATCCAGCGGTCGAAGCAGACGAAAATAGAGAAATATATTTTCAGTTTCTCGAAGTCGACTTGGAACCCGTTTCTCCGATACTCGCGGGTCCTACATACCACAACCAGAGCTATCCAACCCGAAAGCGAGCCGCTCTGAGCTGCTTTCTGAGTAAAGTTGTTCGAGCTTCATTTAATGACAATTATATAAACATGTATTAATCATATATTGCAAGCGTTTCTCTCATACCACTTCTCACAAATGAAGACGACCGACGCCAGCAGAAAGAGCCTGCAGCGACGCCTATGCAAGTGAGAACGGAAAGGGAAAGTACGGTGTGCTTCGGGCAGACGAGCACTGTAGACGCCCGGTTTCAGCCGTCACGCTAATGAGACTCGAAGATCAAGTGGTTTACACGAAGTACAAGCAGAATAAAGTAAAGTTATGCGAATCTGACTAGTGGACGTGAATGCGTAAATGTGGAAACAAGTGAGACCCAGAAGCGTCTTGAAGGCAAAGTCCAGTGAAAAGACAAGTGAGTTCCGTTTCTAAGAGTTCTGTAAAGCCATCTAGTACTTATTCATTCATTTATCATGGCCGATTCGTGTTAGCAGGCTCGTTCCCGGAGTCTTCGAGAAGTCTAGCTTTCTTTCCAGAAATCCAGCGGTCGAAGCAGACGAAAATAGAGAAATATATTTTCAGTTTCTCGAAGTCGACTTGGAACCCGTTTCTCCGATACTCGCGGGTCCTGTATGCCGCAACCAGAGCTATCCAACCCGAAAGCGAGCCGCTCTGAGCTGCTTTCTGAGTAAAGTTGTTCGAGCTTCATTTAATGACAATTATATAAACATGTATTAATCATATATTGCAAGCGTTTCTCTCATACCACTTCTCACAAATGAAGACGACCGACGCCAGCAGAAAGAGCCTGCAGCGACGCCTATGCAAGTGAGAACGGAAAGGGAAAGTACGGCGTGCTTCGGGCAGACGAGCACTGTAGACGCCCGGTTTCAGCCGTCACGCTAATGAGACTCGAAGATCAAGTGGTTTACACGAAGTACAAGCAGAATAAAATAAAGTCAAGTGAATCTGACTAGTGGCCATGAATGCGTGTACGTGGAAACAATTGAGACCCAGAAGAGTCTTGAAGGCAAAGTCCAGTGAAAAGACAAGTGAGTTCCGTTTCTAAGAGTTCTGTAAAGCCATCTAGTACTTATTCATTCATTTATCATGGCCGATTCGTGTTAGCAGGCTCGTTCCCGGAGTCTTCGAGAAGTCTAGCTTTCTTTCCAGAAATCCAGCGGTCGAAGCAGACGAAAATAGAGAAATATATTTTCAGTTTCTCGAAGTCGACTTGGAACCCGTTTCTCCGATACTCGCGGGTCCTGTATGCCGCAACCAGAGCTACCCAACCCGAAAGCGAACCGCTCTGGACTGCTTTCTGAGTAAAGTTGTTCGAGCTTCATTTAATGACAATTATATAAACATGTATTAATCATATATTGCAAGCGTTTCTCTCATACCACTTCTTACAAATGAAAACAATCGATGCCAGCAGAAAGAGCCTGCTACAACGCTTGTACTAGTGAGAACGGAAAGGGAAAGTACGGCGTGCTTCGGGCAGACCAGAGCTGTAGACGTGTTAGTTTCAGCCGTCACGCTAATGAGACTCGAAGATCAAGTGGTTTACACGAAGTACAAGCAGAATAAAATAAAGTCAAGTGAATCTGACTAGTGGCCATGAATGCGTGTACGTGGAAACAATTGAGACCCAGAAGAGTCTTGAAGGCAAAGTCCAGTGAAAAGACAAGTGAGTTCCGTTTCTAAGATTTCCAACGAAGATGTGTCAATCGGTTACTTCGAGCCCGACACAATGTTGTATCGGCTTCACATTCTAGTGGTCATTTTCTTATATTTTAACTATTTTAACAGACATTTTGTTACACATTGTTACGCTGTTAAGTCTAAACTTGTGTGCTTAATTTTGGAACAATATTAAATAAGTAAATAATGAAAGGTAGTATTTAATGTTTTCAGCTAAGTTGTTAAGTCTATTGTGTGTCTGGTGTTAAGTCTAGTATTATTTGGTTGTTTGGCTGTTTCATTATATATAATATTATTCAAATGAAATGTTAAATTTCACCACTTCCTCTAATATTAATGGAGGAGCAAATCGTTGACAACGAAAAATTTTACTGCGTGCGTTCAGATACAAATCTAGCGGACAAACAAATAGATAATATCGCCAATATGAAGGTAAACCAGCTGTATTACCCAAGTATCAGCTAGATTCCGGTTCACATCACGAAACTGATTGCGTCTGGATGCTGCTTATAAGAAATCTCTGGCGTGAGATTCATGAAGAATTTGAGCTATCTTGATATCAGCAATAACTTCATCAAGAACATATCTGACTTGCAGTATCTTCAAAATCTGCAGTATTTGAACATGACAAACAACAAAATTATATTTTCACAACCGCTATCTGCATTGCCTATGTTGTAGTAATTACTTTTAGCGAGTAACATGATCCACGATTTTGATACGATCGCTACGAACCCAAATTTCAACATTAACTGGATTTGTCCTCAAAATATAGCTTAAATAAGAAACTTCATGGACTTTCTTGGATCAAGTTCCACAATAGAATAAGCAACTCTCTTGATGAACAACACCATTTCCAGAAGAGATCAAAGTCCTCATCACGATCCAATGCTTCTGAAGTACGCTCCTATGGTAGTTAATAAAACGCTAGTAATTTACAATGACCAGGAACTACGTAGTATTTAGTTTACTGATTTTTTGAACATTGAAACTCTATTCGTGTTCGAGTGCTACAACCTGAGCTTCGAACGAGTACCAACAAAGATCAAAAAACTGGCGGTGAACATGTGTTACATAGAGAACATAAATAGACTGGAGCAAATGAAGTCTGTTGTTGAGCTAAGTCTTCGAGGAAACAGAATCTCTGAAATAGGAGTTCTTTCTGGAATGAATTAACTGCAGAAGCTTGATATGGCTTAGAACAACTTGAAGTCAATTCGAGGTATTGAGCAACTAATTAATCTTATAGAAATTGACTTAAGCGAAAATACCATTACTGATATAAACTGTTTAAAGTTCATGAAACAGCTAAAATCGGTTAATTTGAGCAAAAACAAGATAACACTTGCAGAAGATCTAGAGTCACTCACAAATCTGTTAACACTTAAATTAAGCAATAATAATTTAAATCGCATTAATTTTGTAAAACCCATGAAAAATCTTCTTCATCTCGATGTTTCATTCAACTAAATAAAAGATATAGACGTGATTAAAGACCTCGTAAAGCTTGTAGATTTACGCCTCGATGGTAATAAGATTGAATCGTTTGGTGCTTTAGAATCACTTCCAAATTTTAAGTGGAGTTGGTATGTATCTGAACAAAACGCTCCTGAATCAGATAATACTAGAATTATTATTAAAAAATGTTTAAATAAACCACTTGCTACTATTTCTGATAACTAATAAATCAAATAATTTGGATTTGTAGACTTTTGCAAAACGTAACATGTTTCAATAACTAATTGTGCTAATATATCATTTGAAAAGTGCCCTCGCATTCCAATAAAGCTGAAGATAAACAAATGCGGGTTGTAAGCTATTACTGGAATATTCGAAATGCAACAAATAGTTGAGCTTGACCTCGGATTTAACAATATACGTCACATCGACGAATTAGAAGCACTAATTAATATTTAAGAGCTTAACCTTCAGAACAATGATATTTACAGAATTAATTCTCTTGGAAGTCTCAATCAGCTGAAATATGTTAATTTAACTAATAACAAGGTAATATTTAGTTAGCCACTTAACCAGATGAAGGATTAACTTCTCATTGACAATAACTTGATTTCTGATAATGTTACACTTAAGAACCAGAATAAACCATAACTTGTGGATTACTAGAATTTCTTGGGTCCCAACAGTACAGAAGACCAGGCAAAAGAACTTTCTAGAATAGTTCCCAGTGATTAAAAGTACGATTAGCGTATGAAGCAGAAATATATCCAATCTGTTGTGAATAATGCACTTCAAATCTAAAACGATTAAACATTAACTTATTTTGGTTTCACGAACGAAATGAACATCAACACGTTGAATATTCAAAACTGCTAAAACGTAAAACTTCCGTTTTAAACTATTTTGAAATTTCTAAAAACTGAAAACGGAGCTTTAATCAACTACCCAGAGGTCGTGCTAAACAAGATCCCGAGTCAAATCACATCATTCACGATTAACAGCTGCAAACTCACAAATATAGTTGGTATAGAGAACATGAAATAGCTCTAATATTTAAATTTGAAAGATAACTAGATAGTTTCAATTGAGTAATTGCAAAAGCTATCTAACTTGAAGTAAGTTCTAGTTGATAACAATTTCATACAAGATCTAGAATATTTGACAAATCAAGACTGGATTAGTTTATAGAAAGCTCCTAGAGATTCAGATCTCACAGCATATTTAACTGATACTAATTCTATATTAACTCTAGAAGCTTTCAAAGCTTAAATAGCTCCGAAGAAAGCTAAATCAGATCAATTAATTGCTCCATTGCTGTATGATTCTGACATGCAAAGTAAGTACTAACCATAAGTAAACTACAATAAGTTAGAGATTTTCAGCGATACTAGTATTAAAGATATTAAATTCATGGATCAGATATCATTTTAGTGTTTAATCCTGAACAAATGCACCAATTTCAGTTTCAGAAGGGCGCCAACCTAACTTTTGTATTTAACACTGAATGACTGCAACATATCTGATTTAGAGGGCTTACAGTAATTTAAATAACTCAAGAAGTTCGAATCTATTAATAACAAATAATTAACTTCAATCAAGCAAGTGTACTCCTTAACTAATCTCCTTTCGCTAACTATTAACAACACCAAGATCAACAACCTATTTGGTATTGAGTAACTATCTAAACTGCAGTACATTGATTTGCGCGACAACTGCATCGTCTCAATCGAGCCGGTCAAATCCCTCTAATACCTCAAGCAAGTCCTAATAGACAATAATTTCATACAAGACCTTGAGCACCTAACAACAACCAAGAACTACAACCCTGAGTGGATATATTATCAAAACGCAATAACTGACTCCGAACTCGCCCGTTATCTCACCGACACGTAATCAAAGATGTCACTGTTGGAGCTGAAAACGAGTTTTGAGGGGAAGAAAATGAGAACGGACGAACTTATTCGGGATCATCCGGCGGCTTACGACGCGAAAATGAAGGCGAAGTATCTCCCAGTGGTTTAAGAAAACGCTAAAAAATATCCAATTGAGACACATCCGAATGGTCCAAATGGATATGGCCCTTGCCTTCGTATTGATAACGACTCAGAAATTCGCGACCTGCACTTCGTTTCGGAACTGGGCGTCGCAGATCTTTATTTAACAAATTGTCAAAACGCACACCCCTTGAGAGCGCCCACGAACCTCCGCCGTTTGGTACATTACCCGTCGGGAATGAAAACGGCGAAGGGCGTTGAACGACTTCTCGGACTCGAATCGTTGAGTATCGAAAACGCGTAAATTGTTGAACTGAACATTCGCGGGCTGGAGAAATTGAGAAGTATTTGGGTTGATAATAATAAAATAAGGGATATGAGCGCAGCCAAGTACCTGAAGGCGAAAGGGTGCTGCTCGAGTAATTATAAGATTGATTGTTAAAAACAGCCGAGTTAGGAGGAAATAGACGAGGCGAGGCTGTGGTGAGAGAAATAAACATTTTACATATTTTACCTGAGAGAATACGAATCTCAATATATTATAAGTTTTATTAGAATAATTTCATAATTAGATAAATTACGCCAAGAATACGAATCTCAATACATTATAAGTGTTGCATTAGAACATTTACCCATTGCTTGAATTTAAATATATGATGTTGTTAATCTGGTTGATTTACATAGAAATAAGAAATTAACGTTATAATATCACAATTATACCACGGCTTAGAAATTTAAAACAAAACAATGAAAATATAAAATAACTCCAACAAGAAACTATTTCCAAAAGCATTATGATATTGAAGGTGTTGAATGAATAACTGGTTCGAACGTTTGAGTATCGAAGACGCGCAAATTGTTGAGCTGAACATTCGCGGGCTGGAGAAACTAGAGGATATTTGGGTTCATTATAATAAAATAAGGGATATGAGCGCGGCCGAGTACCTGAAGGCGAAAGGGTGCTGCAAGGAGTACTATGAAATTGGTGATTAAAAACAGCCGAGTTAAGAGGAAATAGACGAGGCGAGGCTGTGGTGAGAAAAATACTATTTAATATTTACCTGAGAGAATACGAATCTACAATATAAGTGTTGTATTTATACAATTCCATAATTATACCACGAGCTTAGATAAATTACGCCAAGAATACGAATCTCAATTCATTATTTGTGTTGTATTTGAACAATTACCCATTGCTTGAATTTAAAAATATGATGTTGTTAATCTGGTTGATTTACATAGATATAAGAAATTAACGTTATAATATCACAATTATACCACAAGCTTAGAAATTTAAACAAAATGAATGAAAGTATTAAAGTAACTCCAACAGGAAACTATTTCCAAAAGAATTATGATGTTGAAGGTGTTGAACGAATCACTGGACTCTAACGCTTGTAGATTTAAGACAATTAAATTGTTGAACTGAACATTCGCGGGCTGGACAAATTGTAGAGGCTTTGGGTTCATAATAATAAAATAAGGGATATGAGCGCGGCCGAGTACCTGAAGGCGAAAGGGTGCTGCTAAGGATAATATTATATTGGTGGTTAAAACCAGCCGAGTTAGGAGGAAATAGACGAGGCGAGGCTGTGGTGAGAGAAATACTATTATATATATTTTACCTGAGAGAATATGAACTATAACGAGAACCTATTTCACTTAAAATTTCGGTACATTATATTAACCTTCTTACTGCGTGCTCTATTGTAGTGCTCTATTGTATTATTAACCAGAACAGTTACTTAACAGGAAGAACACGTAACTAGTCGAACATAGTGGGATTCAAATCATATTATACCACATCCAATTGTTTAGCATATTTTGTGGAATAAATGAACATAAGTTGAAAATGAATAATATTGATTTAGTTAGAGGTGGAAACGAAGTTAAAGCGCTCAATTGTATTCAAAATAATAAAAAGACTGCAAATAGTCGAAGTCGCACATTTCAAACTGAAATATTCATATTTTATTATATTTTATTTATTTACTGGACGTCACAGATGCACACTGTTAAAACACGTTGTCGCCCGCGAACCTATGTGCATTTGGGCACTACAGATCGGACCTGAAAACGGCGAAGGGCGTTGAACGACTTCTCGGACTCGAATCGTTGAGTATCGAAGACGCGTAAATTGTTGAGCTGAACATTCGCGGGCTGGATAAATTGAATTATTTATGGGTTCATAATAATAAAATAAGGGATATGAGCGCGGCCGAGTACCTGAAGGCGAAAGGGTGCTGCGATGATGAATATTCAGTTGGTAATTAAAAGCAGCCGAGTTAGGAGGAAATAGACGAGGCGAGACTGTGGTGAGAAAAATATATATTTTAAATGTTTACCTGAGAGAATACGAATCTACAATACATTATAAGTGTTGTATTAGAATAATTTCATAATTATACTACGAGCTATTACACCAAAAGAAATATATTAAAATGACAGAGAAACTATTTACTTAGTACACTCGATCCGGCGATGTACGACGCGAAAATGAAGGCGAAATATTAAAGTAAAGTTAATTCAAGCCTGTACGGTCCTTAACTTTGAATTGAAAACGACTCAAAGATTCGTGACCTGCGGGCTAGACAAAGTATAGTAGCTGTAATGCATAATAATAAAATAAGGGATATGAGCGCGGCCGAGTATCTGAACACGTATCTAAAATGTACTATAAGGGTTGTATTTATTGCTAACGGAGTTTACAATTCTGTGAGGAAGAAAAAATATATACTATTTAATATTTACCTGAGAGAATACGAATCTAAAATACATAATAAGTGTTGTATTTATACCACGAGCTTTGAAATTTACGACAAGAATGAAATTTGTTAAAATAACAGATAAACTATTTACCTTTGTGGTGATAAACACTATTTAATATTTACCTGAAAGAATGAGAACTCAAATTATTCATAAATCTTTCAGATAAAATTATGGAATATTATAAATTTACATAATGATAATAATAATGATAACATCATTTGTGAAGTGGAAATATCTTTATGATAATTATATCAATATTAAAATATTTATTCTAAAACCACTTCTCTGAAATGCTATTTTCTTTTTTTGAATCACATTGAATAAATATATAAAGAATAAAAGCTTAGTAAATAATTTATATTTATTTGTGAAAATATTTATAGCATTAATGTTTGCATTACTTCGGTAAATTTAATAAATATACTAAATTATGATGTGAATTACCTTAAATAAAAATGACGCGTTCATTGGTTAACATTGTCAACAAATTTGTCAGTTCACTCAACACAACCAAAACGATAAAATAAATGAGAACGCTCTGTAATCTCCAACTCTACAAATAATTTACAAATCAACAGAAACGGATCCGTTCAAAAACCTCCGGTGAGATTTTGAAAACGGTTCCGTTTTCCGTTCTTTCAAAATGCGATCGGCGATTAAATATTTGGTACCGTTTAAAAATTGATTTACAATTTGTGATAAATAAATGTCAAATTGTAAATTATCTGTTTATGGGTATCATTTCTCTCTTTTCTCATCTTCTCTAATCAAGATCTCGCAAGTTGTAATCACTCGTTAAATCTCATCACAGAATCTAAGAGAATTTGATTAAGTTGAGTTATCAAAATTGACTTTAACAATTGTAGTTGAAGTATTATGTAGTTATACATGACGTGGGAATTCTAAAATTTTATATATTAAAACTAATCTTTCAAACTCTAACCTCCTATCAAGTAGAAAGGGAAAACTATTCTCTTGTGATGTCTTCTTTATTACCAGGTATAATGCAAAACAATACAATTTTAACTTTATATTACTGAATATCTGCATTTATCTATATTTATCTAAATTATAAATAGTCTGATGTCAATATGAACTGTTATCTCTTTCGGATGGAGTGGAAGTATAAGCCAAATCTCATATCTCCAAAATTGTTTTAAATTTGGTAAACGCGAGCCTATAGTCTCAGCCGAGAATGTTAGGAAAGGTTTTCCGCTCTTTCAAAATGCGATCGGCGAAAACTGCACACTTTAATATTTCGCGCAATTTTAAAATTGCCATACTATTATTAGAAATATTTTTATTTATTGAAGATCATTCGCTCGAAATATTCGCTCAGTGTCAAGGCCTTCTGTTAGCCTAATGATGTTGGGAACGAACGATCTAGATCCATATGGAGGACCGCCCACTATTCAGGTGTATCTGTAGTCAATTGGTAATTTTATAGCATTTTCCAGACACATTTCTTTCGTGGAATGAAATGTACTGTAAAATCCCGGCTAAGGTAGTCCTCGACCGCTCCCACTTAAGGTAGCCTTACTCGCTTTCTAGAGCACTTTTTGGCATTTTCAGCCAAAACTAGGGTAAAATGGATTCATTTTCAATATATTAATTTGATATCAGAAATATTATTACAAATATTGTATATTTTGAATATATAGTTATTATAATACATTATATAATGACACCACTCCAAAAAGAAAATATAATATTGTTTTGAACTGCTTATTCTTTAATATATACTGATAAAATATACTAATAAAATAAATGTTATTAAAAGTTGAATTAATAAAATATAAATAATACTATTCTTAATTTCATGTAAATGTGTGTGGTTATAATATTTTAATATGTGCTATTATATCATATATAGATTATTTTAGTTAAATATGCTGTTGACGATCCAGCATTACATTATTTCGTTCCAACAAAATTAATAACATAAAATAAACCTCCCAAAGTGAATTCTCACTAACCACAATTATAGATAAACCGTTGTTCAATTAATATAAATACAGTTAAAAATACTATATTAAGTTGGATTGAATTTTAGTAGACGATATATATATTCTTTCATTTCGTTCATCGAATCTATAGTGGTTGGGATTGTTTAGTTCATTTATTACCCAAAAATATTATTCTAAATTAAATAGAGTAATTTGATTATCAAAAAATCACTGCTAGTCTTCTTAAGCATCTAACTACGCGAATAGCTACGCAACTTTCTCATAAAATGATGAAAACATATTGTATAGTTTTAAACTTTATTAAATAACTGCTGTAGTCGCTGTTAATTTACTTAATAAATAATTTTTGCGTTTACTGTTAATATCTCGAACACTTGACATATTCAAGTCAACCATTTTCATTTTTTCAGCGAGTTACATTTATTATTCGGTAGGTTAGTCAGTGTATTATGATTTATTTTTTACATCATAGAACGTGAACAAATCAGAAGATTCCACTGTCAAATTACCTTCAAAGTTTATCTGAGTCTCAAGATTACATATTGGATAAAAGTATATTATGTAATTAGAAGCTATATCTAAATATTCTAAGTTAATTAAAGGTCTCAATGCTGAAATTTCATAAAGATCACATTCGTCTAATGTTAGCTCAATTAATTGTGTTTAATATTATAGCGGTGTTATATCAACTCCTTCATTTCTGTTTAAATGTAATTTTTTCAAGCTTTTGAACTAGTTGAGAACGGAAATGTCTTTAATGCTATTATAACTTATATCTAAATATGTTAGTAAGACAATATTTTGTAAGTGTTAAATATTGCTTATTTTATTTAAACGCATGGAAAGTACTTCTAAATTTACCAATGTTCTCATAAATGAAATATCTATAATTTTACAACTTGAAATATTTAAGTAAGTCAGACTTATTTAATATTACAGAGGAGTTATGTCCAGAATATTATTAGATGATAAATTTAAGTGCTTCAAGTTTATAAGTCCACTTAAAAATGAAATATTACTTAATTTATTACTGCACATAGATAATTTTTGAAGTTGAACCATATTCTAAAGAGGTTGGAAATCTATTTTTGGATTATTAGATAGATCTATTTCCTTTAAATGAGCGAGGTGTGTAAGTAATTCTATATTTTTTACATCAGTATCAGATATATTTAAATTTGTAAGATTACCAAAATATTTTAAAATATTTATATCAACAATGTCGTTTTTTGAAATATCTAGTGTTTCCAAATTATTTAACGGTTATAGAACATTAATACTATCGGTGTTCGTCCTTGAGATATTTAACTTTTTAAGATTTACCAAATGTTTAAATGATGATAAATCAACATTGAAATTTTCAGACACATCTAATTCAACTAATAAATTAGTTAATTATTCGAATTATATAACAAAATAAAGTTAACAATGAGATAAATTTAATTTAGTTAGCTTTTTCAAAAATTATAAAGGATAGGTATTTTGAATATCCTGATTATGTGATAAATTTAATTCTTCCAAGTTTACAAACTTTGATATTGGTGTTAGATCTTTAAGTTTATTATCTCTTAAATTTAGTATTCTAAGCTGTGGCAAATATAGATTAGAAATATCAGTAATATCTGTACAATTCGTATAGGTGATATTTAGGTGTTATAATTTATTAAACTTTTAAATATTTTGGATTTTTAATGCCTAGTTAGATATTTCGAGAATTTCAAGATTTTCAAGTTCAATATTTTCAATGTCTTTTAATCCACATATCCTTATAATTAATTCTTTAATAGAGTTGTTCTTTAATTGCGCGACAATATTTGTACATTCTATTAGTTCTAGCCTGTGTATTTAAAAATCTTAAAGGAATTTTAGATTTATAAGCTTTCTGTTATTTTTGATTAATAATGCACCATTTTGAATCTTATCTTTATATTTTTATGTCATTGTTTAATTGTATTCAGCATCTTCAGTATTTTATTCCAACACAAAATTTACTAGATTCATTCAATATTTTGCTATGGAGTGGAATATTTATATAATAAAACAATAAAGTTGCAAATTGTGAATATTTAAAAACATTACGTGGGTTTAATGTCAAATGTTCGCTCTTTTACATAAATATGTATTCTTAAAATGTTATTTAACGTACACTATCAAAGAAGTGCCCGCAAACTTTGAAAAAGCCCACAAAACAAAGACTAAAAAGAAGTCCACGCAAACAGCAGAAAAAGGCAACGATAAACTGGAGGACACGTCCACAAAGAAAAAACCTGACAAACCCACCCAGACCAAAGTAATCCCCAACGCGAAAGGCAATGACAAGAAATTTTAGTCTCTCAAAGAGAAGATCGCCAAATTGTAAAGAGAATTGTAAAGTTAATTTGATACAGCGGCGGAGTGATGCGTAAATTCAAAGAAACCAAAAAGAAGCATGACGACAAGAAGATCACTTAAAAGACAAACAATGCCGAAGCCCAGCCTGAAAACGAGAAGAATAAGACTGAAGTAAGTTAGAAAGCTGAACCTACGAAGAATATCGAAGAAAAAGCGCCTGACCAAACGAAGCTTAAGGACGCTAAGAAGCAGAAAGAGAAAAAACCCCAGTCTAAAAGTCACAAGATCAAAAGACCACTAAATTGCCCCAATCGAACGCAAAGTCTCCTCGAAAGGAAACTTAGAAAAAGAAAGAGGATAAATAACCTGTCTTAGAAAAGCCTGTCGAATAGCCAAAAGATGGTCTAAATGAATAAAAAACGATAACTGACGCAAAATAGGAAACCAAGCCAATCTTAACGAAAGCCTAGAAGAAGAAGCAAGTTAAAGAATATCAGAAATAGTTTATCTAACAATAGAAAGCTAAGGAAGATATCAAAGCGTCTAAACCCTAGGAAATAGCTAATCTACCACCGGCAATATACCCCGAAATTAGGAATTTGCAAAATCAAATAAACTAAAAAGGACCCCAGGTAGAGATGGGTAATCCCACTTCCCACGTCGGGTTTTTCCCACGTCACACCACGACGTGGGATTTTGACGTGGTATTTTAAAATTTTCGATTGTGATTTTTAGCTCCAAAATGTGGTCGATAATAATTGATTTAGTATATATTGTGACATCATATTAAATTATATTCCACCTCTAATTAACAATAAATATCACAATCTACCTAATGACATATATACTACATAACCTCGAATTGAGACACCCACCCCCTTTCACTTACAGACACCCAAAGTGCTCAGATACAGACACCTTCGATATTTTTATAGTAAAGGTGTCTATAACTGAACTACAAAAGAGGTTGTAAGTGAATTGAACATTGTAAATCTCTATTATATTTATTAATATATTTTGAGCTTTTGAGCTTTGTATGATTATAAATATAAATTATATGCTACTTAATCTTCTATATAATGGAAATTTATGCAAATTAGATCAAGAAACTAGAAATTTGATAAAATTTTCAGAATAATTTTTGGAAAAGGTGTCTGTAACTGAGATGGAAAACCAAATCTAACACAAGAAATATACCAAACTGAGCCAGATTTGCTCTCACTTATACACCCTGGCCATTTTTGAAAACTGCTCGGGTGTCTGTATTCGAACAAGGGTGGGTGTCTCAATTCGAGGTTATGTAGTATTATAATATTTGAGATAAAACTTTATTATTTATAAATACATGATATGTGTTCAAAAATTTTCACTTCCAACATGGCTGATGAGATAAAAGTTGTAATAATTGGGGACACTGGTGTTGGTAAAACATGTATTGCCACTAGACTAATAGCAAATACATTTAATCCGCAATCTCCTTCCACATTATCCGCTGCATTTTTACGAAAGTAAATGAATAATCATTAACTACAAATATGGGACACAGCCGGTTAGGAACGATTTAGATCAATCGCACCGCTATATTATAGAAATGCTTACGCGGTTATTTTAGTATTTGACATAACTACTGTGGTCGCCAAGCCAACTTTGATTTCAAAAAATACTAACTATTTCAAAACTATTTTTTGTATTAATTTTAACTATATATTAACTCAATGTTTAGTAGCGTCTCCTTTCTATTTTATTACTTCTTCTAACCTTTTGGGCATAGAGTCAATCAAATGATTGATGATATCTAACGAGATTTACTCCAACGCCCTCTTTACTTCTTCATTTAATAAGTCATATGTGGTACATTCTTCAGGGGAAATGTTTGACTTCAGTGGATTCCAGCAGTGAAAAAGTGGATTTAAGTCTGGACTCATTACTGGAAAGCGATAGAGCTCAATGTTGTTAGCAGTATAAAAGTTTTTCATATACTTACTAAAATGTGTCGGGGCGTTATCTTGTTGCAACTTCAAGTTATGCTATTAAGTGATGGAAGTGTAACTTGTCTGAGAACTTAAGAATTGACAATTGAATTCATGGTCGTACCGCACGGCATAAACCATAATGGACCCTTATATCTATAGCTAATCGTACTATAGATCATGCACGAAAACAGTCCATATTTTACACTTCGAGAAAATACTTCGGATTCCACTCGTCTTTAGGTGTTCTGAGCACTCTACTCGCTCGATTTGCATAGCATTTTGAGCGATACTCATCAGTATACTAAAAAGTTCTCCAATATTCAATTGGTTGTTTCAGGTTCATTCGAGCAAAGTTCAAACTTTCCAATTTATGCTTTTCGGTAAGTTTTGGCTTTATCTTAGCAACATAGAAGCTTAAACTGAATTTGGCCAGGAGACGAGATACCGTTGTTAGAGACATGGAAATTCCACGAAGGGCTTAGTATTTTTCAGCTATGATTCGTCGAGTTTCGAATCTATGGCTCTGGCGATATTTAACAACGCGAAAATCTCAGCTTAGTCAAATTTTCTGACACTATTATCGGCATGAGAAGCTTCTAGCTTGCCTGTAACTTCAAAGTGCTTAAAAATGGAATAAACAGTTTGGAGACTACATTGAAGGCAACAAGCAATGTATTTCTTGGTTGCAACAGTTTGTGATTCTGTTTCTCACATTCTCATCATTATGCGACGCTCTTGTATTGTGATCCGTCGGCTTCGTGTGTGCTTCGTCATTTGAAGGATGAAGTGAAAAAGAAATGAACCGCAGAATTAATTGAATATGTTATAATTAGCATAAATACAGTGATTTAATTTTCAAGCGCAATTATTACATAAACATTTGTTAAAATCAAAGTTGGCTCGGACACCACAGTAGAAAGATATCATTTGAATCTCTATAATTTTGGCTGAATGACTTGAGTTCTAAATTTTAGAATTAGTAAAAGCCACTAATCACTTTTGTGGGCAATAAATCAGATTTATAAGATTAGCGTGAAGTTAGTGTTGAATAAGTTGAATAATTGTGTTAAGAAAGTAGTGGAAAATACTTTGAAGTTTCAGCGATGTCTGGTTCGAATGTGCAAGAAGTGTTCCTAGATATAATTTCATAATTCGACGAACGTAGCTTAACGAGATCAGTTGAAAAGAAGAAAGTAATTTTATAGTAAAGAGATCCAAAAGAACACAAAGGCTGCTGTTTTGAATGATATATTTATATTGGTATATATTTATATTAGTATAATTGCAGGTAAATAAATGTAAATATTAAGTCAATTATTAATATCTAATAAGTTAATTTTTGTGTCTCACTTAATGTTTCACTTTTATTATGGTTGTGGTGGCATGAAGTACATGCAGTATGGCATACCTGGAGCGCCTTACATTGGCATTCCTTGCATTGGCATTGGCATACCTTGCATGGGCATTGGCATGGGCATTCCTTGCATTGGCATACCCATTGGCATTGGCATACCGTATGGCATTCCCATTGGCATTTGTCCTGGCATGCCCATTGGCATTTAGCCTTGCATTGGCATCATGCCGTATGGCATTTGCATTGGCATTTGGTACATTTGCATTTGTGGTTGTTGAACGGCTGCTTGAACTTCAATTTTTGGTTCTTCGACCTTGACAGCTTCGACTTTTGGTTCTTCGACTTTTATTTCGGCTTTCTTTTCAACCTTTGGCTTCTTTTCGGCCTTTGGTTTTTCAGCTTTAACGACTTCTTTTGGTTCTTCTACCTTGACGACGATTTCTTCGATGTGGATCTCCTCGATGACTGGTTTTTCAACCTTTGGTTCAGCTTTTGGCTTCTCAGTTTTTGCCTTTGGTTCTCTCTTTGGTTTTGGTTCTGCCTTTGGTTTTTCAGCTTTTGGTTCTTCGATTTGGATGACAACTGGTTCTTGGATGGCGATGTGAACTTCTTCGAGCATTGGGGTGGTGTCGATGACGATTTCTGGTTCTTCTTCGAAGAATTGGAGGTTGACCTTGCGTGAGTATCCGGATCTGTGCTTCTGGTGTTGTTCTTCGTGGTGTCCGAATTTCTTGTTGGATTCTACCTTCCATGGCTTGAAGCGGTCGGAGGTGACGTACATGATGGTGTCGTCGAAGCTGAAGCTCATATCCTGCAAAGCGGTGAAGACGTCATAAAAAGAGAAGTGGTAGCCCATGTCTGAGAGGAGCTTGTGCATCTTGGACACGTCTCCCTTGTGCTTTTCTGGGACTTCAAAACGTGGTTTGAATTCGTGGGAACGTTGTTCGCCCTCAGTTCTCTTTGGTCTGGTCTCAGTGGCAGAAGTTTTCTTGTACTCCTTGCGCTCGGTTTGTGGAGCGCGGGTTCTTTCCGTTCGTTGGGTCATTTATTGGTTAAGGAGTGGTTTCTTTTCAGGCAGAAAAGCTTTTTTAACGATAAATTTGGTTAATAATGTTTGGTTAAAAAATAAGCAATTTAAAGGATTAGGAGTTTATGAGTAGTAAAATGAGGGAGGGGTGGAGATAAAGCAGGTAGTGAATAGATTAGTGGTATAAAATGGTTATATTGAGTTAAAATGCGATAAAACACTGAATGGTAGAATATAGAAAAATGAAGCTAATTTTTACACAAATTTTGGAAATTAGAATGTGCTAGAATTGTAATTAGCAAAAAGAATCGCAATTTCCACTTCAACTTCTAATGGAGATACAGCTAAAAGAGATGACTCCAGAACCATTGATGAAAATAATGTACTACATGAAAAAGACGCACCCAGAAAAATAGTTTTAAGGAATACAAAAAATTATTAAACACGAGGATAAGATGGAGTTTCATTTGCTATTCGATGGAAAGTAAGCTATTATAGAAACTGAGCTAGAATCAGGCGAATACGCTGTTATGTCATTCAAAGAGTGAATTTTATCGTAATGAAACCATTAAAATTATAATTGAAAACTATGCTTAAATCAATGATAGTAATATTAATTCCAATAAGCATAAATAATCTCAATCTGACCATGGGATAGCTTAGATTGTAATCATAAAATCTTCTATGTCGAACTCTTCTTGCTTCTATTATAAAAGTTTCTTATCATCGTCAGTTATTTGTCTTTTAGCGGCCTCTCTTAATAATTTATTATACTTGACTCTCTTGTAGGCAAAGATGCTAACGTAGGTTATTAAGATTACGGCTGCGACAGAACAAATTATACTGATTATCATAGTGTTAAGAGCTTTCGCATGCATTCCACAAGTCATATAATTATAATTTATAACAGTGAATGGATATGGCATTACCATACCTTACGCATCGTATGATATTTCTGAATTTTTAGGTCCTTTGGAACCACCAACTGCGCAGAATCTCTTGATTTTTGGTTGCAAATCTTCTTAAACATCTGAAGTATATTTAATTTCATCTAACCAAATACAACCAGATTGACTGATACAGCTTTTACAATCTTTGCCATTCAAATAACATTTATCATTGCAATATCCTTTGCCTAATTCGTTAATGGCAGTACAAGTAACATCAGCTATTGCTTTTTCATGCGTTAAGCATTTTCCATCACCTTATGGAGTGGTTTAGCACCATGTGCAAATTGGGGTTGTGATTTAACCAGCATTGTAAGAACATGTGGCGCAATCTCTATAAGAATCACAGCATACTTTAGTTCTTCCTCCCATGCATTTATATTGATCGTTGGGATATTCCATGTCATCTAAAATAGCGGTAACGCATCTTCCCATTGATGGACACCAGGCGCAAACCACATCTTCTGAACAAGTGGCACAATCGGAATAAACTGAGCATTTTGATGTTATATCCGGATTCGTTTTACAATTATTGTTGATGTTTATATAATCCCCAGAGTACATGCATTGACCCTAGACTTCAGTCTTTGTATCTGGATTATCATGGGTAGGACACCATAAGCAGAATGAAACTGAATCCATTGCAAGACATTGATTCTCAGTTGTAATTGGTGAGCAGCATTTTGTAGCATTTAATATTAAATCATGCAATTCTCTATTGGAACATTTGTCTTTGTCAGATAGTGGCATACACTGTTAGTTAGTTACACACCAAAACTAGGTTTTAAATCCTTAACCAACAAGGCATTCCTCACAACTAGTTTGCTTGGTAACCATTATTAAAAGGTTCATTTCTGATAGGAATGAAGTGGAGTGATAAAAGAATATAAATTAGAAAGTCAAATATATTAAAAGTAACTTCATCAAAAATTACAAATTTCAATAATTCTATGATGAATTTCCAAGGTTAAATATTAAGTATGTTGCATATTGTACTATAAGTAAGTTGGTATGGATATCAATAGGACATTTTCTGATTTTCAAATGTTAGTGGGACAATAAATAATGTTCTCAGATTTACAACAATTATACTGATAATTTCATGAGTTATTAAATATTGTTATCATGTACTGTAATCTCAATATATCTTACAAAATCTTATTAATATGATATTAAACAAGTTAATTCATAGTTACACGATGACATATAAAGTAAGTTACTTAGTTAGTATTCTGTTATTCAATTAATTATCATATAACAACTTTAACTTTCGAGGTCAATTAGTTAGTTCAAATGCCGAATTAACTTAGGTTGTCTGAGGAGTTAGCTATTCAGAGTGACAATACTAGAAGATGATATTGAGATAATTTTATGATAACGTTTCAAAGCTCTTCTAAGTTTTATTCATGTTCATATTAAGTTTTGATTCATGGATTGCCATGATTTATGAGATGAAGATGGAATGATTGAATTGAGTACTGATGATAATAGTCATTTTATTTTCCTTTAACCATTCAGTTCAACACATAATCGCCACTTGGAGTCAGTATAATTTTTGTAATTATGACTGTTTTTGGCCGTTAGAGACGTATTTGCCATAAGGAAGGTAGTTTATTATGATATCATGCTTAACTAACACTCAATGCCGATTAGATTCTTAAGTTAAAAGTCAAGCGAGTTCAGGTTTAATACATTACGAAATATTACCAAAATTGATTTTCCTAGATTTAGTTAGTAAACTTAAAGCCTAGACTAGGTACTTGGTATCTGTGTTTAATTAGCAGCCTATTATCTCGAATACTATTAGCTTAGTCTGCATAGCTCTGATACTAAGTAATCCAATCAAAATTCGTTCTAATTCTAATTCCATTCCATTTAAACATTTTTAATTCAATACATCGCTCAATTTTCACATTTAATCCACTTAATAGCAAATTTC